>CM020024.1:79659726-79857226 GCA_009769605.1 Bucorvus abyssinicus | reverse complement strand
ACTATTTTTTCCTCTTTTTTTCCCCCAAGATAATTCTAGAAGCAATCCTTGAATTTTGCATAAAAATACCAACTTCAGCATGGTCCTGATGATGTTACACAAATTTCCACAGAGACCAAAGGATCTTAACCACCTAACATACATCTACAATTGTGTCTGTTTCCTTCTTTTTCATTAAAGATATAATTACATTTTTATTAATGATTATTTATTAATATTGTCATAATGATTTCAAATCTAAATATTCCTTTGTGTGGATGACTATAGACAAGTTGTTTGTCAGCATCCATTTTAAGGTCATCAGCTGTAAATCTGGTTTTTTCCTACTAGATTATATGCATTATTTTTATTTAGGGGATTGTTTTGTCACTGGAAGTATGAATTATTATGAATTGCCTTTAGTGTAATTGAAGCAAAATTATAATGAAAAGTAGAAAAAATTACTTCCAAATTGTGAAATGTCTTAGAGCTGCATGCCAAATTTACATAAAGAAAATGGAAATTGATATATAATAACGAAATATATACTTAAAAGAGATGTAATATTTCTGTATGCAAATCTGATGACCACTTTCATTTCCTTAGTGCTTCAATAAATCTAATTTACTAGATATCCACCTTTTCTTTATTGGGAAAAACATCACTGTCTTAATAAAATATATGTTCTGAACAACACTATGCGAAGTAATTTCAGTCTTAGCAACGTGATCAGATTGCTACAATTCAAAGTGCAACAGACTGCTGTAACTGACAATGTTGATATTAGCTAACACCTAAAGGAGTTGTGCTTTATAGTTTGCCAAGTTAGCATAATTTCACATGTAAAGACTTAGTTGGGTCCTAATTGTGGTCTTGGCTATGGTGTTGAAAATATCAATCATCTTCATTGATATGACCATAATGTACACGACCTTAATTAATCACACTTCCTAACCATGTAACAGATGATGACAAAAGTGATACCTACACTTGATGACTCTGTTGAAAATCTTACTGTCTCCATCTTTATCATATCTTACTGTCTCCATCTTTATCATCATCTTGATTATGGTGAACTGTCCCTCTCGCTCAACTAGTGTTCATTCAAAGCTGAAGAGGATAAGAGGCCATTTTTATTAGCTGATTAAACCTAATTTACAATAGTTTTTTAGAAACAAGCTGTCTACAGCTTTCAAACAAATCAACCAGTTCTTTAGGCGAAAGGATATTCAGTAATAGCAAACCAATGGGCATAATAAAGGCTAGCTTTACTCTCAGGATCAATATCAAAACAGTCTAAGCAACACTGAAAAGAATGATGGCTACTTTCTAATGAACATTTCAATGTTATTTTGTTTTTACTTTTACCAACAATAGTAATTGTTACCTCTTAATATCTAATATGCTATGTTTTAGTATCCTTAAGAAACAAAAATCCTCGCCTATTATACTTTTCAAATAAATATGTGTATGAACAGTCCCCCATACCTTTTACTGAAGAAACAGTATATTCATATATTTATATATTTTAATATATATTTATATAATTAACATACTAACATTTTATATTCACATTTATGTAAATATTTACGTTTTATTCAAAAGTCTTCAGATGTTTCTTTAAAAAAGCATTTGGCTGAGTATTTCTGTATAGTTTGGGGGTTTTTTTGCATGTTTTCTATCTATCTGTGCAATACAGTGTATCATTGTGGCTTCAAATGGTAGCCAATCACCGTCTCTTAGATAGATAATGTACATCTAAAACCAAATCAAACAAACAACAAAATCAAAGTTAAATATCTGGTTTTGGTGATAGACTTAAATGGCCTAAAGAAATGTAAAGTTTATAGATACATTTAACTTTTGCTACTAAATACAAAGAAAAATACACAGCAATGTAAATTGTAAAATTATTTAAGTAATGAAATTTAACAAGGATCCCCAAAATGTTTTATCTTCTCTCACATTTCAAAAATTTCTAGCAAACTAATTTTTATCTATCAATCACAGTAAATGTATATGAAACCAATCTCATCTATGGAACAATTAAAATTTTACATCAGCCATCTCAAACAGGAGCCTACATACTCAGGTCCTTCTAAATACTCACATCTGAATCTTTGAACAAATGTTCATAATCAGCAATTTCTACCTGATCTGGAACCTAAATGACAAAAAAAAGTTTGTATTAGAGTAACTGTCACCGGTTGGCTGAGGCAAGCCAATCACGGAGATGTGTCCTCTCCTATCCCTAAAAACCCTCTCCCCTGCACTGGGAGAGAAAGGGTTAAAAAGCGGAGATAGGAAAAGGAAGAAAGAATTTGTGAGACCTCTGAACGTTTGGAAAACTGGAACAAAGTTTAATAACACCAGAACAAAATATATTATATGCAGGGAAAAACCAATGCAATATTGGAGGGTTTGTACGGGATGGAGCAGCGAGGGTTAAACACGGGTGAGGGAAGGAACGGTACCGCGGCAGTGTCCAAGATGGCGCCGGCCACGTGGGCGCTCTCGTGGAGTGGAACAAAGGAACCGTGGCTGTTATGAACGCCGGGATCCCGCGTGCAAACTGCGGGCTGCGCCGTCCCACCGGTCTGGTCGTGAGGGTTGAAGGAAGAAAAGCAGCAAAAGCGGCGGTGTTAGCAGCAGGGGAAGAGCAGCCCCAAGGCACGGCGTCTCCAGCGGTGGGGGGTCTGTCCCAGGCGGCGCGGGGGTTTCCACGGCAATGGCTCCGCTCCGGCAGTGCCGGGTGCCGTAGCCACAGGCAGGCAGGCAGGGGGGCAGGCAGGCAAGCGAGTTCCTCTGAAGGGTTTGAGCCGAGGGGACACAGCCTGTAAGGTCCCTGGAGCCAAACCGCGAGCCTGGAAAGCCTTTTCCCAGAGAGAAGCTGCAAGTCCGTGGCGCCCCTTGGAGTGCAAAGCAGGAAGTGTACGGGATGCCATCGGAGCGCAAAGAGGAGTGTACAGGAAGTCCCGCGGAGTCCCAAGAGGGAGAGGCGAGGGTGATACGCGCCTCTTAAAGGGACCGGGATGCTCGCGAGAGACTTTTACAACCAACGAGAGGTGCTAAACGTGACATGGGAGGGAATAGTCCAATTGGTCAGTTTAAAACAAACCTTCCAAACAGGAGAAACTGGGGTTTTTTTCTAACCTGGGACAGTAACTTAAACACTGAAAAATATGTTCTAATCCTGCATGGTTTATAAACTCTTTATGGCTCTAGTTATTTTACTCCTATCTTGTTTTTTCCCCTTCGTCATTTGAGAAAATAGGTCCACAGAGTTTATTTTTGGTTTGCTTTTATATAACACAAAGACAGTTCTCCCTGGGTTATTATGGACTAATTGGTTTGCAAACTACTGATGGTCCACACTACTGTGGGCAGTGGTTTACATTTCATTCTGTAATCCATAGTATGCTGTGATTTCAGAACAGATTCTTATTAAATGTTTGATGATGGTAATGTGTGATTTGATGGTGAATTGTTAAAAATGTTTATTTCTCTTGTTTACTTGGCAATAATCAGTGCCTGAGATTCTACTGTGTGTGTGTCTGTGTGCCTGTGTCTACAAACTCGTTACTCAGGCACAACTGAAAAGAGTAGGTGAAGTTAGATGAAGCCAGACCTTAACGATGATGCCAAATGATAGTCAGATATACTCAGATCAGACTCCTCCTGTTAACAGGAGTAGCATTCAAGAAGCTTCCTCCTGTCCTGTGATGAATTTCACCCTTGAAATGCTCACCTCTGCATGAACATCACAGCTCTAAATAAAACATAGCAGTATGAAGTCACATATCAATGATATTTTAGACAGTAGCACTGTATTTCACTTAACATGTTCTTTCACTGTTGGTTAATTGGTATCATTAGCACAAATGTCACGGTTACTTAATTTAATTAGTTCTTACTCATACATAATACTAATTTTGTCTTCCAGAAAGCCAAATGAAGAAATGAATGTGAAAATAGTGGTTTGATTTGCTTTGCTTTTTATGTCGTGTAGGTCTACATAACTGGTTTTAAGGAAATAGTTCTTAAGAAAACTGTTTTTTAACAAGCAATATCTTTATTTCAATGGAAATAACTTCTGGAGATTCTCTATCATATTAGCACGTTTTTGGTCTACAAACCATTTGACTGTACTCATCAGACACTAATTCACTTCAACACTGATATACATTTATCTTTGAGCGTCTAAATTATGGAACCCAATGTGTCTATTTGTGATATTAAGAGCTTTTCTGGATTGGGATCTTAATGTATTTCTGATTTTATTGTATTTCCATACATAATGTAGAAATCATTATTTGAAAGTATTTACCGTGGAATGAAACCTAGATGATAGTAGTCATATCCTCACTTTTAACTAGCTATGGAAGCTACAAAAAGCCTCACCCATAATCTGTCACTTTTTATTTTCAAATAAATAATGAGTATAGTGTTATGTATAGGTGATTCTATGATTGTTATAGTAAAGAAAGTGTTAAGTACAGATTTTCCTACTATAATAACTTCTTCAAGTAAAAAAAAAATTAGAATATACCTATCAGTGGCTCCAGACCAGCCTCCTGTGGTGGTGCAATTTCTCGCCACTCATAGGCCGCTTGATACAGGGTGTGACTCGCCTCTCTGGGTCACACAACAATGTACAATGTACAACAGTACACTGGAAAAGTCAAATGCGGATTGTGACAGGCACTATACCAGAGTGTTAAGGCCCCACCATAACACGACTGGCATCTGCCTCCTCTATTCTCTGGGGACAATAACAACAATTACCTTCTGCAGTGGACCAGCGTGTGAAGGCACTTCCTCAGCACACCTGGCTCCTACCCTCCTCTCTTCATCATCTTGGATGCTCAATCAACCTCCATATGACCTAGTACACTTATACCTGGTTGTGACAAAAAGGGGGAATGCCAGAACTTCAAGATCCAGCAAGTTCTGGATGTGAGTGTTATAATGTTTGGTTTTGCATGAGACTGGCCAAAGTGGAAAAGTACCTGACAAAAGTCACTTATCTTACACCCTATAAACAGTGATCCTAAATGAGACCCCTTTGAGCTCTCCTGGATCACAGTGGGATGCATCCAGAATCCCACCTGAGCTGGGACGCCTCTCAGGATCTTCTGCTGACAAATCACCTCCTCAAGACTCAGCCATCCCCCTTTGAGTAATGCTGATGCATTGTACTTACTCTAAACACGAAGAAGGAAATTTTGACTAAAGGCTAGATGCTTTCTCCCCTCTCTCTCTTCTCTACTCTCCCATCTCTCTCCCATCTCTACTTATTTAGGTGTTTTGCTTTGTGCATTTGAGAGTGGGCTCTGGATCCAAGTATTTCTGTTTGTATTTATGTGTGTCTGTATGTTTTGTATTTATACATATATAAATTTTGATTTAAGGTGCCTTGTGGTAAGTTAGTGTGAATCTTGTCATTCTCGAATCCGTCATCAAGTTGCCGTTTTATTTTGCCAAGTCACTTGCTAGTTCTTAAATTGGTTAATTATTAAGTGCCGCTAAAATCCAACCCTTTTGATTTACCTTATAATAGCAATGAAGTTGAAATTGATGTCAAATCAAACCACGTTACATATATTAATCCATGACATGGCTCTATATTAATAGAGTGAAGACTGTGATTTGCTTTTGGAAATGACCTCTGTGCTGAAGATGTGCCAAACTAAACACACCAAAATACAGTGAGGAAAACAGAATTGCTTAAGGTCACACAGCAAAGAACTGAACAAGACACGTGAAAAAATGAGTCTCTTCCTTGTAGTTAGAGAACTTGCCCCAAACCTAAACCTTTTCTCCATTGTCAGGCATGCTCCCCTAAAGATTTCATTATCAATTTCTGTTGTGTTTTACATTGATGTCTAAGCATTTTCTAGGGCATGGCTGCATGTGCCAACTACCACACTTTAATATACAATCCTAGAAATATGTTGAAATAATAGGTAAAAAATTACTGCAGATTTTCTTGCAAAATATGAGTAAATCAGATGGGAAGTTTATAAAGGCTCACACAGGTGCTTTCTTTTGCACAGTATGATCAGTAGAAGTCAATAGAACCCAATGAGAAGTCATGAAATGAAGGAATTCAAGCACTTACATCTCCATCTATAGCAAGATTATGATTTAATCAGTATTCAGTGTTTATATTATAGTAAAGAAAATGACATACTTCAGGATTCAGGGTGCTACAGATTAAACATGGTAAGAGATCAACTTTAACCATCATGAGAAAGAAGTTAAACAAATTTTACTAGTTATTTGAACAAAACTGACTGTGGAGGAGGAGATATAGTAGTCTTTCTGAATGTACAACTCTCACTTGATAGCTTACAGGTAGGTTGATGATTCATACAAAATGTCAGAAGGTAATTTACTGTATAAATTAAATTGAACCTTCAATTTTGGTAATTTTCTTAGCAAGAAAAAAGATCCAATAAAATCAAGCAAGTTTCTTATAATGTGAGACTAGAGAATTTGTATTTACCCTGCAGCCTTGCTAAAATACAGTACATTTATTATGTGATATTCAAAGTAATAGAATTTGCTTTTTCATTTATAATAATTTTGTTTTAAAAATATAAACAGATAAACCACCAAAAGTCCTAAAAGCTGGAGCAAATTAAATCTGATTTTTTTGGCAGTAAAATTTACTTTCATACTTAAACCCCATTCACAGTTGCATAGAAAAAATACCTGCCATTATATTTTTGTGGAGAATATTTTTGCTGTCAAAATAAGTATCCATGATAATTTCTTATTTGCTAACTGATGGCCTATATTATGAGTCAAATCTCTTAGACTACACATGGATTCCTGTTTCAAACTTTTTATTGTTTATTTCACCATATTTAGGAGAACATGAACGTGGCTTGATTATTTTCCTATGAATAAAATTTCAGCAATATGAACATGTTATACTGTGTGTTGTAAATTTCTAAAGAATGTGACAGATCAATCATTTCTCTCTCCCGCACTTCTCCCTCTCCCTGCACCCCCCCTTACATATTTTTGTAAAGAGAGGTGTTTGTGCATCTGCACATCTGTTCAGCTGCAGTGTAGAGAAAACTTCAGAACTTCAGCAGGTTTGTTTGGATACACGGTGGATGATCTTATATTGAGATGAAACACAAAATACACAGTTAGATCACTTTGGAATCTGATTTAAACACCCCAAATTAAAGTTTAGTCACGCAAGTTAGAAATGTTTACTTTATACATGTTGTTTCCTAGTTTACCTTTTGATTTTTCTCTTCATATTCCTCCTCGGTGTTCTATTTTATTCTGCAAGAGAAGCTGTAACACAGGATATTAATTATTTATAGTGTTATTTCCATAAGGTCATGTTATAGTTTTCACTTCAGAATTTCCACTAACAAGGAAACTTAGTGACTGAAGTACAAAACAAATTTACACAAAACATTACAATTATATTGGCAAGAAAATAATCCTGGAAGTGAAGTGTGTGATGGTAGTAAAATTTGATCCTCCACTTCTCTTGAAACACAAGATATATCAAAAACTTGCCATCATTATGCCTTTCTGGGAGGATCTATACAAAAGGAAATGACATTTTAAACAACATTACTATGTTTTTCTTTTCTTGTTTGTTTTATTTAACTATTTGTCTTCTGAGAACTATATATTTCCATGTTTGTTTGAGGTTTTTTGGTGTTGATTTGTGTTTCATAAACATAGACCTTTATGATTGAAGTTTTAGGAAGAAAAAGTAAACTCTAAGATCCCTAAAAAGACAAAAGTAGACAAAAAGACACCAACTCCATAAAACAGATATACAATGAGTACAGCTGAAAAACCTGATGAAAATTTTAGCAACAATTCTGTTGTAATAATTCATTTATTATAGGCTTTGCAAAAAGCAAAGGTATTAAATTGTTTGGTAGTAAAAGATAGAGGTGACAGTATAACCTGGATCCTTAGATTTCATAAACGTGGTTTTAACACACAAAAAAAGAAAGAAGTGTTTGGTTCTCAAAAAATTCAATGTTTTACATGTACAAAGGTTAAAGAAACCATTTTCTTGTAAGCAACAGAGAGACTTTTGTTTTGAAATGCATGAGTAGTAACATAACCTAGACAATGACATTTGCCATGAGTAGTCTGACAACAGAATAGTTATCTAGAAAAATGCCGAACATTCATTACACTCTCAGAGAAACTTTTTAACAAGTTTCATTTTTGACCTTGTGAGTTATATATTCATAAATAAATGACACATGATCCATGCCTACATTGCTGGGGCTTGTCAAATCTAGCAGCCCATCGCCAGTGAGGCTGCTGCAGCTCCATGCCCCCAGGTCCAACTAGCAGCAAGATTGAGCATGACGCTTGGTAGGGGCAGAAACAAATGTATACAATACACATAAAAGAATATACACATGTACTCGGTGGTGGTGACACAGATCAAGACGGACACACTCCATACTCACAAAAAACACAAAGAGCAGCAAAGGTCTCATTCTGCACCTTTCCATGGCTGATTAGGATGCTAGTGGGAAACCTTTTTAGATATTTAAAGGTTATATATATATACGTCATAGAATCATAGAATATCTCAAATTGGAAGGGACCCAGAAGGATCATCAACGCCAAATCCCTGCTCTTCACAGGACTACATAAAACTAAACCATGTTAGTCACAAGAATGTTGTCCAGATGCTTCTTGAGCTCTGACAGACTTGGTGCTGTGACCACTTCCCTGTGGAGCCTAATCCAGTGACTGACCACCCTCTCTGTGAAAAACCTTTTCCTAACCTCCAATCTGAACTTCCCCTGATGCAGCTTCCTTTAATTTCCTCATGTCCTATCGCTTGTCACCAGATTATTTATCTATCATCTGTCTATCATCTATCAATCAATCAATCAATCAATCTATCTATCATCTTTCTATCTATCTATGTATCTATCTAATCTACCTCTAAAACCATATAAATAAAACCATATATGTACAATGTAGATCCCCCCATCAGCTGGACTCAGGCATGCAGTCTGTCCAGTAACTGCCTCTAGATCCTGATCTCCCCTATTCTGCAGGATGCATGAGGTTCCTCCCCTAAATATCCCATAAATAATCTTGCCATCCTAGGTAACCATTTCTGATTCTGCAGGAACTGCTTCTACTATTTAAAATTTTCTGTGTAAAGCTTGCTCAATTCTACAGCAGAATCTGTCTTGGGGAATCAATGAGGTGTCCAGATCTCTCACCAAGGATGTTAACCAGCTCACAGACACATAAAAATCATGCTTTTCAAGGGCCCTATGAACAGCAGGAACTTCATGGGGAAAATTTCTGGGACGATGTGAAAACCCACCTGGAGAGCTCTTGCAGGGATTAGACAAATGCTTTGTTACAAAGGAAGTTAAAGTATTCAGTCAACTGGTCTCAAGTTGGTCCATTGTCTCATCAGAAACTAATGAGGTAGCTACGGGACCACCAGGAAACTGGTGACTGAGAGTACTTAGTGCACACACATGCACACCTGATACCCTAGTGCACCACGACTGTGCTTAGAGGAGAATCCTCTGTTTTGTCCTTATAACACTATTCTACCTTGAATTCTGCAGCCACAACCCATGCTTATTCCCAGACTCCCCTAGCAATTGCAGCTTGTGACTGGCTGAGCTTAGGTCAGCTGATCCGTGTTTTTCTAAGGGGCCATACTGTTTTCCACCTCTAACAATTTCTGCATAGCAGATACACTGCATGAAAGCAGTCAGTTTAGCTCATGACCTGACTTCTGACTCTGCCCCAGAAAAGTTACACAGTAAGTTGTTTTACTAAAGATGGAAGGGGTAATGCACTTCCACAGCTAAGAATTTTCTTTTTTTTTCTTTTTTTTAAGTGTATTAAATTTTGTGTTTAAAGAGGACCTGACAGAAGAACTTATAGGAACAATGAGATTTTAAAGTGATTTATGGGACAAAATGTTAATGAACTGAAAATCACGTTATGGATAAGGCAATATAAAATGAATAGTCATGGTTAGTTTGTCACTGATCTACCAGAGCCTTAATTCTTAATAATTCTTAATAAACCTTTATGAGATTACACATATTATAGGTCAAAATTGTCAAGAAATTTAATTTCTCAAAGTGTATAATAATATTAAAATTATATAGATTTAGTATTTCAGAAAAAAATTGTTGAAAAATATGAGTTTGTGTTTTGGGAATAATTCACTTGATTAGGCATCACTTGTTTCACAAAATAAAAAAATCCCCAAACCATCTTTCATGTAAATTTTATGGTTTTGTCATTTGTGGATGTCACCAGTTGGCCGAGGTACACCAGTTACAGGATGAGTTCTTCCTCTCTCTAATTAACCTCCCTCCAGTTCTGGGAGAGAAAGGGTTAAGAGCAGAGATAAGAAGAAATAAAAGTTTGTGAGATGTCAAGTTTGGGACAGTGGAAATGGACAAAAGAAAAAAAAACTCAAAGGCCTATGAAGTTGCTCGCTTTTGGTGTGATGTAAGAAGGAATATGTACTGAAAGAACATTAAAAATGTGCCATGTACCTGTAGCAGCCTGAAAAACAATAGGTCACTGAAACATTTCCATATGCGAAAAAAAATTTCCTAGAAAGATTAATTTAGAGTAGCTGAAGTATTCAGCTTCAAATAATACAGAATACAGCACCACCAGACTCTGTTACACTACTTAAAGCCGTAGCAATACATTGCCCTTTGAGCTTAGTACAAAATCACAAACTGCAAAAAATAAATGGTATGCAAAGATAGACTTCCAATATTGTGGAGAGTCCTTCAGGGTCAAAATCACAGGGACTACTTTCAAGTGAACTCTATGCTTGTGGATATTTTTCTTTGTTACCATGGATACATCAAAAAAGTTAGATAAAAAGCTATTCTTACTAGTTATGTAGTAGTCCTCAAAAACCCAAGGAGTCAAGCAAGATTTTCTTGATTTTTTTTTTCCAATTAAGATGACAATGAGATAAGTAAAGCAATAAGTGACATCATTAAGGAGAACTGATTGAATCTAGAATTCATTTCATTATAGTCTTTTAATAATAAATTTCTATTTTTGGTGTAGTATAATAGTTTAACCAGAGTACTAAAACTACTCATATTTGTTTGAATTGCTTTAACATCTAGATCTGAGTTGTCCAAGAATCCTAAGAAAATGAAAATGTTAGGGATGTTACATGTCTAGGTCTTGAAATTTTATATTTATAGGCTGCAACTCACAGTACGATAATGCTAGCCATTATTCAGGGATGTCCTGAACACTAATTTTTCATTGTTTTAGCAGGCAAATCTCTCTGGTTCTCTGATTCTGGCACATAAAAATGTTTTCACCTTCCTATAGTGTCAAAAGCTTCTACTGCTTCATACTGATCGTTTAGAACCTCCATAACTGCTTGTGAGAACTGCTTTGTACCAGCTGTTGTGGTTGCAAATGAAATCCACGTACATTTCCTGATAAATTGACAATGAAAGATAATACTGTACAAAACTGTAAGAATTCAAAAAATAGTTATGCTATGCTTAACGGAACACTTACTAAACAGATAGATGAGAACTTGTTATTTTGACTGACAATGTCATGTTGCCATTTAAAGAACAGGAAGCAGCAGAGAAAAGCAGAAATTCAGTTGGTCAATGCCCAGAGTCAATCATCAATTCAAGAACAGAGGTGGAAACAGAAGCTACATCTATGATTCCCAGCTCTGTCTACAAGTAGTAGGTTAGAAATTATCTTGCATGTTTTTATTTTCTTTAATTGTTGTTTAAAAATAATCTGTATTATTACTTTTATCTATATTGTTGATCTATTACTTTGATAACACACTGAAGACGGCTACAAACTCTGCAAGAGTGAATAAGGATACCCACCTACATCCTGAGAACACTCTTCTGGTAGGTAGTCATCATCTATGTGATTTTCCACAGCTATGATTCACAAAGTGTGCATTGGCTGGGTATTTTAGAGCCCGGCTGGAGTCCCTCCATTTTGCAATAAATCCTCGCCTATCTGTTCAGTCAGAGAGGAAACAAAACTGCACAGTACCTAGTGGTTACAACATTCACCCAGAATGGAAGGACAATTAGTTTTCATTTCTGCTGTTCCATTATTTCATAGTCTAAAATGTTTGTGAATTTAATAGAACTAGATTTTCCTTATCCAATGGTATCTGCTGTGCTACCGAATCATGTTTGCTCATTTTCTCTGGCTGATTGAATATTTATTTTATCAAAATAGAATCATCTTCAGGTAGTCAATGAGCAAACCCCAACTGAGAAAGCTCCATAGCTTGTAGCCCAGGTTATTAAAGCTGGACACCTAAAACTGATGAGATAGCTGAGCTTGGATTCTTCCTGAGTGCAAAACATCTCCTTTTCCTGTCTGCTACAAATTATACCTTATGTCCTTGGTGCCTGCAAAAGGAAGTTGTAAGTTCCAAGTGCAGGGAAATGTCTTTCCATAGCCCAGGAAATTGAGGTACTTAGGGGAATGATATTTAAAACAAACTCTCTAATCAGTTTTTTTTCTATAGGTTAGATGTAAAGGTGACCCACATGGAACATTGGGAATGTCGCTTCCCTTCCCTAACAGGAAACACAATCTCACTTAGGATTTGTACCAGTGCTCCACAGAAACCCATTCCTACCTCAACAATTCTATGATTTAACCAAACAAGGGCCAAGGCAGAGAAAACATGGCACAAATAATCTTTGTATATGAACCTTTCCTTTGAGGTACTGGATTTGAAAACATAATATAGGAGAGCCTATATTTTATAAGAGAGTTGATAACCCTACGCTAGTTAAGGTCCTTAGATCTGGCTGGTGTTCAAGGAATTTTAAGCTCTGTTTTTTTAAAATCCGGCTGATTGCTAGGTGTTTCTTTACAAAGTTCTTTGCCCATAGAAAGGTATTTCTCAGTGACAGGAATTATTAATCTCTCTCTTAAGGCTCTGACCTGAAATATTTCAATATATGAGTTAAAACTTAAAATAAAATAGATCCAAAACAGGCTAAACTTTCTCAAGATAAGTCAGAAACTTGTCCTGAGCAGAACTCTACATTTGCCTTTAAAAGTTACTTTTATCATACTGAGTAACAGCAGAAATGGCTTCAGCCTCAGCCTTACACTGGTTTTGAGAAGGAATCTACTTCCATCTCTTCTTTTGCTCATCTGTTGAAAAAACTTAGCCAGACCACAGAATCTGGCCTGATATTTTTTAACAAAACTGACTATATTATGATGTCCAAATATATTTATTGTAATTCACTTCATATCTTAGAGGAATTATTATCTTCCTCGCTGAAAGAATATTTTTTTTTTTTTTTTTTCACTCTTGGTAGTACAATGTGCCACTGTTTCAAACTATTTGACAGGAGTTGAATCAGACTTATAAAACAGTGATTTTCTTCGATTTATTGTACTTTATATAATTTTAAAACTGTACTTCAGCAGCTAGTAGGGACACTTCTTGACAATTCATTCTGTCATATTTGTTTTCCTTGTCAGATCTTTTATTTTTTTTCTTTTCTTTTTTTCTTTCCACATTTTGCTTCTATTTTAAATGGGACTTCAGAAACCATTTAACTTCCTTTAGCTTGCCACAAGCAGATCTATTTCTGGAATTGCAAAAACTGCTTTGAGGAGTAATCCTCTGAGTGAAGCGTTAACTCTGCTGGGATTTTTTCAATAACATCCTGACTCCTGCTTCTGGCAATCCACATTTCATTGTTTGAGAGCAAATACTTTCTGTTTACAAATGAGACATATAGAGATTTAATTTGGTTTCCCAAAAATACAGATTCCTGTTGAAGAAGCAGTCTGACAGACACAAAATCCTAGTGTCGTGTATCATTTAGTCATTCTACTCCATCTTCTATTTTTAAACTATGTGAAATTTAAGCTTAAAAAGGTGATAGATCGGTCACATACAGTACAATCTTCTACTTAGCCAGACATCAATTTATCATAGCTGAGAACTGATTTAGTGAGAGAAGAGCAAAAGATTTACTGAGAGTAGGCACAACAGAATAAAACTGAAGAAATGAATCAAAAGTAATATTAATTGCACAGGTGCTTATTCAATTTGATCCCTGTGATAGTAGTTATTGTGAAAATACTAAGCAATGACCATTAATTTTAACTGGCAAACTGAAGCACATTATAAAACTTGTTAGGATTAAAAGCAGGTGCCAGAAGTGGATTGAAGGATTTCTGTTGGGGAAGTTTTGGAAGCATATGGAAAATTTGTTCTACTTTGCAGAAAATGGTGAGTAGAAAATCTATAGTGTACCTTATGACACACGGACCAACCATGTCATTGCCATACATTGTTTGAATACTCTCAGGTCAGTGATAAAGATTGTCAGTAATGAACACTTGCTCACTCATTTCAGAAAACACAAGCATTTTGTCTCTCCCCAACTCCCAGCGAACTGTGATTGCTCCTTTTGAATGAATGACTACTGATTTTCAGTACTCCACTCAGACAGGGTGCTGGATTCCTGCAACTGCAATTGAATTGAGAGAACTTCACTTTTCACATGACCTTAGTCTCAATTAACAATCTAAAAAAGATTTCAGAGATGACTACAACTCTGACCTTATGTTCCATATAAATAGCATCCTGTTAGGCATAGGATGATAGGACTAGAGACAGAAAGCTAAATGCATCTACACTATTAGTGTTAGCTGCTTGTCCAAGCTGCCAGTATAGCTGCTGAACATAAGTATCTGGTGCCATTTAAGAAACCTGGCAGTATAATTACTAACCTCTAGACGATGCTCTACTACACCTCAATTTTCCTTTCAGTGTTGTATCTACCTGGTCTAGGTCCTTTTCTCAGGATACCTCAGGGCACCCTAAATGGGTCTAGCCACTTACGCTTCAGAAACTAAATCCTGCCCTGCAGTGACTCTGCTGAGCAGGGACTTCAATCATCATTTCAATAATTATATAACACCTAGTGCCATTTATGACACTCTAGGATGTCTGAGATAGCGCAGGCTTAGCAGATATATATATATATGACTAAATAAATTAAACCATCAATTAAAAAAAATATTTTCAGAAGAACCATGATATCTCAAATTAGAGGTTAGGTAGAATAATAGTGTATATATTCATCACCAGAAACCTATATATAGGCAATTGAAATCTGCTCTTAATGTTAATTATTTTACAGAAATCTGTCCTGACATAAGTGTCCTTCTTTGTTTTGGAGAGGGTCTTACATGTTGTAGAAATTTTAATTAGGAAATTCTATGTCTAAGCCCCTGCAAAATTTTTCATCATATATCTGATCCATATATGTATAATAATGATAATATGTTGCTAACTGGAGATATGCTATACATTTCTTTCTGAACAAAAAGGCAACAGACACGAACAACAATATTTTTCGTTGGTGAGGAAGTAGGTGAGGCCATATGCATAGCAAAAGTTTTCTTTGTCTATGTAAGGATGACACAACAGGATCCTGTGTGTTAAACATTTCTCATACAATTCAAACATTCACAAAGTATATTACTGATGCATGTAGATCTTATAATGTCCTTCAAGAGGACAAAATAAATAAATAAATAAATTTACAATTCAGTTCAAGAAGATGTCTAAATTTTATGTACTTTAGGGACACCTAATAAATTTATTTTATACTTGTTTTTGATAATGGTCTCATTCAAAATACACTTGTAACAATTTACAGTTTTTGAAAGATTTAGAAAGAATAATCTTGAATTCTTGCCAACATCAAATCCTTTATTCGTTATTAGTTTTAATATAATTTGTTAAATGAAGCACATGAACTTATGGTACATTCAATACAGTTAGATAAATTATAATTAGGATGGTATCTTGTTTACATTAGGTCAAAACTAGCACATTGAGACTATTAATGGGCAATTCACTCACACAAAATACTATTATACACCACAGAAGAAAATAAAATGCAATTATTACCACTTGTCTGTTTGTATAACAGTTTCTAAAATTAAAGTTCAATAACTCTTTCAGTGTTACTCAGATAATGCATGGATCAGCTGAACTCAAGCGAGTTATAATGTTTTTTGCAGTACATAATGCTGAAAGAAAACTCCAGCTGAACGTGGTTACCATGGTCCTAGACAATTTCAACTGGACTTTCAACCAGGGCTAATACAACACAAATTTTATACGGCTCCAAAATGATTAATCTATTGCCTTTATGTCCTCCACCTTCTTTATTTCTTTTCTTTTGCCCATGGACATGTAATTAGCATGATCCAATCTTTTATAAACACGGTCGTCAGCACATATATTTTTAGTTTCAGTAACCATGTCTGGTGGTGCTGAAGAAGGAACTATATTATGTTCTTCTGTAGAAGTTTTAAAAACTATTTTGAAAAGTGATTTTTTCAGAGTTAGAATTGAACTTTACACAATATTTTAGTAGTGATACCTACAGTTAATATATCCATAGCTCTAAGAGTACTGCATTATCAGAATAAAACCTCTCAACGGATGTTCCACTTGAAAAGCCCAGGGGAAAGACAGTCAGAGAGACTGGATTACAAAAGCTTTGGCTGTAATTACAGATTTAGATGGTGTGATCTCCTCTTCTTACTCTGATATATATGAGATGTATTACAGAGCACAGGCAATACAAAGACCATGTTTTCCTTTGGTTTGTAGCAGACCTTTACACAAATATAAAATACATGCTATCGAAAAGCATAAGGTTATCTAGCTCCTTCAAAATACTAAACTTTTCTTTGTGTTTTACTAGTCCCATATATGTGGAACAGTCCCCTGTCTTCATGAATAGGGTAATGTGTGCTCAGAAATTCATTTGCAATTAAACTCAAGAATGTTGCCTTCTGGTCTAAATGACTGCTGGGTGAGGTAAATTTCAACTTCTACCAGACAGCATACCATTAGAAATTTTTACTTTAATCCATCAATCTATGTTAAGTGCTTTTTATTAGCTGTATGATTGTCCAGTGATATGCAAGATATCAAAATTTTACCTGTTGTAGTAATGCCATATAAGCACTGGGCACTGCAGTGGAGAATAAACTACGCTGAAATTAGTATAACCACTCATTAGCAGTGAGGTCACTATTAAAGCAAGGACATGCCTATATTGCACTTATATTTCAAAAATAGGAATGCATGTATAAGTTTATGTTTACAAAAAAGGATGAGACTTTAAAAATTGTTAAAAGGCTTTCAGGGATCCTGTTCTATCCTTAGTCCATTTAAAGAAGATTTAGAGATAGAGCAACTGTTTTGATGAAAATCAGAATTTGAAAGTGGTGGAGTTTTCTTATTTAATAATGCAAATAAAGCTCAGCCCAAAAACCAAGTTTCATAGTCATTCTGTAAAAAATTATCTAGTAGTTGATCTTAATTATATGTACAAGTCAGTATAGTTGCAGAATTAGTAGCTAGGTGAGATCAATTGAAAATGTTATCCTTTCGTTCTACTAAAACCTTTATTTTTTTTATATCTGAAAGACCAGGGATAATGATTAGTAAGTACTTTTATATTTAGAATTCAAACTTTCTATTATTGAAATCTAATATTTTCCTATTCTTCAATAACAATTGTCAGTTTCTGTTACCATATAAATGATAGGTAACTGTCAAAACCACTGAGACAAATAGCAAAATGCTTATTTCATTTTCAAAATAAAAATTAGCCTTTATATTTACACTTACAACTTCAAATACTTGAGCATAATTTTCTGATTTTATCTACCTGTAATGTTTTGATAGTTTTCAAAAAGTTTCCTTCAGCTTTCAGATATGTCTCTGTAAAATAAAAGAAAGGTTTCCATAACTCTATGATCAGCAAATGCATTACATAAGGGTTTTTTTCTTTCATTTATTTCACATTTTAATTAATGTTGGAAAAAACAGCATGATAAGCCAAGTGATTTAAAATAAGTGTGTACATAAACAAATAGAACTTTTCCAGCCTATAAGGATTGCTAAAAGTACTTGGAGAATATAGATGTGTCATCATCATGGCTTGGCTTCGCGGACGAAGATTTGGGAAGGGCTTTGCCCACGCTTATTGCAAGCACGTTGATGGCTGAAAAGGCCAATGCGGGATAGGCAAGACCGGTTGCAAAGAGCACGCCGGAGGGTCTCCTTGGGTGGTATTGCCGTTTCGTCCCTTGCCTGTCGCTACAGGGCTTTGCAAACGTGAGTACACCCTTCAAGCCTGCGCGGTGGATTTTTTAGGTGAGGCGCAGCGTGCGCGAGACTGGCCCCACCCTTTACACCTGAGGTTCATCTGCCAGGGCCTAGCGAGCTTGGACGGTGACAGCGAAGTCCTCAGGTCGTAGGTTTGGTTAGAGTATCCTTCTCTTAGATGGATGGCCTTACAGGGCTAAACGAGCTCCATCTGCCCGGGTTTGGAGTTAGAGTTGTCCTTCTCCTAGGATGGTTGCCCGAAGGCTAGTGAGCCCATCCTGCCCGTGGACACACTTTGTCTGACCCTTCAGTTGAGACCTGTCTGGCTTGGGAGACCCTACCGGAGGCATATGCCACCACCAGCATAGCTCTCAACTTCGCAAGGGCACGCAAGCTCTTTCCCCACGGCAAGGGGGTGCCCGTGAAAGAGATAGATGTGTAAGAAAGAATTGAAGATACATTGGAAAATTAATTACTGCTTTTCTAGATGGTTATATCATTCATTATTTGAACCAACCAGAGAAAAATTATTTACATTTTCTCCTAAAAATATGTCTTTATGTGTTGGATGGTTTTTTCTGATTTCTAGGTGACCAGCTGCCCTATTCTGTGAGCAAATGGGAAGCATGAAGCCAAAGAGTAGAATCTACACTAAATAGATGCATTAAGCTAAAAAAAAAAAAAAAAAAAAAAAAGAAAAGCTCTATCTGAGCATAGTGCTGGATTGTAATATCTGAATCTATAGATGTAGCATCCTACAGTCATAAACGGAGTGATAATCAACATTCATAATGAGCCCATGATTAACCAGATTTATAAAGAGGAGGCAGAATAGAGGAAAGTATTAAAATGTTTGACATTTGCTAATTGAAAAAGAACAGTTGTAAATATTCACAAAATTTACCAGTATTTTAGAACTTCTCTAGCTGCAAAGATGCCAGTAAACAAACAATTTAAGTGGAAAAAAAAATTAACAAACAATTACCTGGGTGTATTTTAATGACACATAGGAGGGTAGACTGGCTGCTCCACAGTTTCCATCTATTCAGAAAACAATTGCAAATTAATTTGTTCCCCACAGGCCCTCCATCTTCTCTGGAAGCAAAAATGTAACTGTCACTAAGCTGAAAGTACTACAATCAGAAAGCCTTTGCAAAAGATCCACTGAAAGTTATATATAAAATATGCAGTAAATCTGTAGGTTATAGTGTATCTTCACGCACTCCAGGGCCAGTTGGACCAGATGATCATTGTAGGTCCTTTCCAACTGGAACCTGTTCTGTTCTGTTCTGTTCTGCTCTGTTCTGATCAGAAAAATTAAGGCTTCCCTAAAGGACAAAAATAAAAATAAATGTAAAGGAAGTAGATGCGACAGTGAGATGTGAAAGTGTTTTGGAGGCAGAGCTGGTTTTATTGCCTACTTGTGATTTTTGGTGCTAAATAAATATCTAACTCCAGACTCGAGAAAGATGAAAGGAGGCTAGGAAAATATACCTAAAATTCCACATCTGGGCCACCATTTTGGGAAAGGAGGCAGATGGGAGAAGGGATGAAATGCCTTACATGAGATACAGGGCCTGCTATGTATGTCTTGCTGGGGGAAGTTAGTTTGAGCTGTAAGTGAGTAACATGGACTGGGGTGCTGGCATCAACAAAGTGAGA
This sequence comes from Bucorvus abyssinicus, assembly GCA_009769605.1. NCBI lineage: Eukaryota > Metazoa > Chordata > Aves > Bucerotiformes > Bucorvidae > Bucorvus > Bucorvus abyssinicus. The sequence goes on along the minus strand of CM020024.1, from coordinate 79,837,380 downwards.
TGTTATCACCTTATTCCTTTTTATATTATGAGATATTTAAAATTATGTTCTTTTATTATATCAAGTGTAAGTCTTCTATGACTTTTTCTTTCTTTCTTTCTTTCTTTCTTTTAACCGCAAAGAGAAGCACTGTTTCTCTAAGAGCAGATTATATTGTATAAATTTCTATTTTCTGGAAGACAGAGAAAAAAACAAATCAAAACAAACTCATACAAACAAATGCAAGTAGAGTCATAGCATTATCACAGAACCACAGGATCATCTCAGTTGGAAGGGATCTCTTCAGATTATTGAATCCACCTCTACTGCTGGGTCACCTAGAGGGAGTTATCCAGGAATGTGTCTGGTCAAGTATTGTATATGTCCACAGATGGGGACTCCACAACTTCCCTGAGCAACATGCTTCAGAGTTTGAACACCCCCACAGTAAAACACATTTTCCCAGGTTCATGTCAAATTTCCTATGTTTTGCTTAATGCCTATTGCCTCTTCTCCTTTCACTGAACACTACTGGGAAGAGTCTGGCTCTCTCTTCTTCATCATTAGGCTTTTTTCATTTTGATAAGATTGACCCTCAGCCTTCTCTTCTCCAGGCTGAGTATTCTCAGCGCTCACCCTCTCCTCCTACAACAGATGCTCCATTCCCTTCATCATCTTCGTGGCCCTTCTCTGGACTTGCTCTTGCCTCTCTTGTACTGGGGAGTCAAGAACTGAACATAGAACTTCAGTCCTCAGTAGAGGGAAGGATCACCTTCCTTGACCTGTTGGCAAAGCAGATCATAATCAGAACATGAACTTTTAGCAGAAGTCAGTCAAAATTAACTGTAATTCATATATTAGGGGTAATATACCAGTTAGAAATAACTACCATTCATTGACATATGTTGATGATTGAGAAAAAAGTCACAACTCACAAGTCTGACCATCTTTGGCCAGATAATTGAGACTATATCCACTTTTCATGGATTAGACTAGATGACTGAAGAGGCACTTGCAGTCTGTCTGTACACTCATGTAAAGAAGGTGGGCAAAGATATGCTCAGAGCAAGAGTGAATAGGTATTCTGGCTTACTGAGAGACTGTAGAGTGCACACCAGCTATGTACCGACAATCGTGGGACATTCTCACTCTGTACTACAGGATGTAATAAATGTATTAACATATACTGCAAATATAGGCTATAGTTAAATAATTTTACAAACTATTTCAAGAGAATCCATGGCTCTCTGTTATGTCATGATGTTGTCAGAACCTTCATTCTGCTTTCATTTCCATTCCTCTGCCCTCATTGCTCCTTACAGACACCTACATTTTATGGAGAAGAAATTTTCCTTGTACAAGCAACAGTTTTAGTTGTCTTCACACTGCTAACATTTATATCTCTCTTTTTGACATGCCACCCTTTTTATTGTTCCTTTTATTATTTAATGTTTTTCAAAAACTTCATTATTTTTGGTTTATAGTGAGTTAGATCATGTACAAGTCAAACATTCCATGATAGATTCAGCTTTTATGATCAGTTCCTTGTCTTAAAGCTTTCCAGCTGAGTTTTTTGGGGGTCCTACAATTGCCATCACCATTGTCATTGGTTTTGTGCACCCGAATAGGGAGGTACACTTTTTCCCAAGGTAAAAATAGCTTAAAAGGAATCAGTATGTTAAAAGTAAAATTACAGTGTCCCATGAGGGTTAAGCAGATAAATATATACCTCTGAGATGGATATTACTTGAATTTGAACTATTGCTATATTCTATTAGAGGGTACAAAACATATGGTCAACTTACATACAGCAAAGAGTGCCTGAAAAGCTGTTTGTAGAGACAAAGACACTACATCAAAAAAACCCAACCAAACAAAAATGCATGCTTTAAGTATTTACTATGTTCTACTTGGGTCAAAAATTTTGATCCACTACTTAAAGCCTCAACAGCTACACTTATAAAATTATATGTGAACTTTTTAGGCAAGTACAAATGATAGTATAAGTTTTATTTAGTAAATACATGATAAGGTTATTTGTATATGGATCTGACATTGAAAAATTTCCAGGAGGGAAAATTTCAGTCATATCAACAAGTGGAGACTATTTTAACGATCATAAAATTTTTCAAAGTTCTATTTATTTTATGTTATTTTAGACTTCTGAATTACTACTCTCTTTAGTTTTTGTGTATGTCTTAATTTTCTAAGTATTTCATTCTGCAATTTTGCACTGAAATTAGATATTTTCTGTATTTTTTTTTTCTAATGCATAAGTAATGTTAATTGAGCATCATTCCTACTTACTGAGCAGCAATTCCATTGTAACTTCTCTTTCATTTTATTCCACTATGACCCTTTATTCATTTTTGGAACTAGAAGCAAGTAAGTGCTAGCGATGAAGGCTCATCTCTAAAGAAAGTAACTCTTTCGGTTTTTGCAACCTGCAAAGAAGATACATAGTACCTGTGGCTTCATTTTGAATAAATAGTTTAGGTATAGTGTATATATAGTTCTTGCTGTTTGCTGCAGGTTTGCTTTTGTCACATTACAGTAAACTCCTTTTCATCAATATGCTTAGCTCCCACACAGAGTGAATCAATCGATGTCAGAAACGTGAGCTGTATCTATGCATTTAATAACGTGAGTATTTTTCTTCGAAATTGTACAATGCTATGAGACAGCAATGCAGAAACAGCAATTATTGTCTTAAGTGAAACTAGGGGAAATTCTAAAACCTGAAGACAGAATTGTGAATGTTCAAGTGAAATGTTATTTATATATTAACAAAGATGTAAAAGCCTGATTTCCCTCTCAGTATGCAAAGACATTGGACTGCCTTCAAAAGCAAATTCCTTAATAAAAATGTTAGAAATTACGTAGAATGCATCTAGAAAAGGAGATGGAAAGATTTGGGACATTTGTTAAGAGACAAGTGAGACCATCTGCTATGAAAGGCATGTCATTGTGCAGATCAATGAGAGAATAGCTTTAAGGGACATTCAAAAGAATTTCTACATGGAACTGAGTAATGACTCACAAAGAAAAAACTCATGGGTTTTAAACAAGGGGAATGTGTGCAGTTAGGCCTAGAAGAGAGAGGGGTGAGCATTTTGTTTGTTCCCTGATGATGAACAAACTGAGAGTTTCATTATGCTGGAAGGAAGGATTCCAGTTCAGATTTTTTCTCTTTCACACTTTCCCTTAAGATATTTTCCACGCTTCAGTGAAAGAATTTTTGTTTGTATCAAACCAAAATTAAAAAGCAGTATCTCTTAAAGCTATTATTTAAACATTGCAAACTGTACAAGAATATCTATTGCTAGTTTTCCTTACGTGTACCTACTTGTGCAAAATGTTATTAATAGATTTTAAATAATTAAATATGGGGAGATTTTAATCTCTATGATTCATATCTGTTACCTGGTTTTAACAAGAGAAAAGGGAATAATGCAAGAATAGCAGCATTCTTTTCAGTATTCTTTTGACCACTATGTCAAACTTCCGAACATCCATCCAAGCAGCATCGCAATAAATGAAATGAACTGCAACACATCAATGAGCATGGCTAAAATAAACACATTTAATATTTCAGAATACTTCAGTGCTTTATTATGAGATAGGGATTTTACAGCATGAAAAAACATCTTCCAAAGAGCCATTAGGTCAGTTTAGGACCCCGATTTTTGTATTTTAGTGGCAGAATCCATCAGGAAGAAGTGTCACAGGCTTCTGTTGCCTTGGCAACCTGTGTTGCCAAACAACAGGCTAACTACCTTCTAGCAGGTTTAAACTTTCAAGCTGCTAACAGACTGACTGCAATGACAGCAGAAACAATACCTTTTGCTGGATGCTTTCCTGATAGCAAAGCTAGATAATATTTTGCGTATTTTTCACCACCCTTGATGCTCTTTCCCATTTGCTTTGTGTTATATTTCTTGGTAGCATTAGCTGTAATTAATCTGAACATTGAATCTTGCTCTAAGACTCTTACTTTGGTGCATAATATTTTCTAAACTCCACTCTTGACAGTATTTTTTTTCACACATGGTCTGTTGTACAATGGCAAATTTTGGTGGGAGAGCTGAAAAGAACATTAGACTATTTTTTATATTTATTTATTTGTTTAATTTTGTAGATTTAATCTGTCTGAAATTTCTCTGCTTGTGGGTGCTACTGTTTTAAAATATTTCTAATAATAATAAGATAACTGACTAGGATTAGGTACCTCTAGCTACAGGGCAAAATTAAGGATAGATATGGCTGTTCATGTAATTGGCATGCCAATAAAGGCTACCTCTGGTAGAGTTGAAGCTTTAGACAAGCCTGTCTGAAGCAGATGGTGCAAAGCTTCTCTCTGATCTAAGACACACTATTATCTACAGTCACCCAGGTGGGAGTCCTCTGATCAAATGTAGATGCCTGAATTTAAACTAGTTGCCCTGGGTTCTTTTTATTGCCAATGAAGAGAAATAGACAGTGTTAGGAAGGAATTTATTTCAACATAAAGTAGACTAATAAACTAGGAAAGACGAACTGTGCCCTATATGTTCGTATTTCTCTCCATTGGATATAAAAGAAGTTTAGTGCCTAGCTCAGGCACAGAGGTCTACTAACTCTGAAACTGGGTGAGCTGAATCCACTCTTTTAAGGTTTATGGAGACCCCAGTTATCATTGTCCTGGCCATTAATAAGTCTCATTTTATGACTCTCCTGACCACACCTTTTCTGGTCTCCATTAGATTAGTAGACTCATTAGTCACTCTCAGCCATGGGTTAAGTTAATCAAAAGTCATTCAACTTGCTTTTAACTAGCAGGCATCTGGGTTTGAATCAAATTGATCTATAGGAAGGCACTTCTATGCTATTCTTTGCAAATATCTCTACTATGTTCTTTTAATTCCTGTTAGTGCTGTGTTTAAGTTGTGTTTGGGCATTGACTCAAGATTCAAATGCACAAATTAATTTGCCTTTAATGCAGGTATCTGCATTTGAGCTGACTGTCTATGTTCTGTTTATAACTGATGGAAATACAGAACTCAATGCAGTTGCCAACCTGTGAATATCTGCTGCCATTTCACACTCCACGGGGTAAGAGAAACATCAATACAGGGTTGGCAGATGTGGCACAGGAGCAATGGAAGACCCGTACCATTGTGATCCATCTGGAAGCCAAGTGATACACCTACCTTAGGATATCTAAAATTACTTTAGAAATTATGACACTGGACAACAACTGAATTTTTCCCCTAATAAGAAGTTCAGCTGACTAGTTATAGATATATGCTTTCAAGTGAACAAAACAGCTTGCTCTGCTTCCACAACATCACACAGTTGGTAAAACAGATAAGGCAGTATAATTCAGGTCAAGCTATAAAGTAAATTATAGTGTTTAAGGGTTAAAGCTTTTTGTTAGTTTTTGCTGCGAACAATTCCATCCAGACAGGTGTGATGACAGTGTTTGGAAAGGGGATGAAGGAACTCTTTGCAATAAATTACAAAAGAAGAGTGTTAATTGCTTAGCTGGAGGTCTGTTTTCCAGAACTGAAGCTGTTCTGGAAACAGTCAACTGCTGCTGAAATCCATGAGGGTGCATTTTTACTGTGAAAAAGGTCTAAATTCTTCTGTTCTTTTTCTGTCCTAATAAAAGTGGCGAAAAAGTAAAGGGAAAAAAAATCCCATTTTGGATTTCCCATTTTGCTTAATCAGTTTCTTAATACATTCTATAAAAATATTGTATATTGTATCCTTTTAAATATTCATAAAATGTGGCAGAGGTATATGATGCTTGTTCACAGTTTACTGTGTGGGTACAGTTTGCTGTACAGAAAAGCAGTGACTGGGCATTGGAGACAGTCTGCCTTGTATTGGCTAATGCAGCTGGGGGAAGAAGGTTGTTATCCCAAGGAGAGGAAATTGCTTTGCTGTTTCTTCTAGGGCAGCTGTACCTGCTCACTGAAGGGATGTTTTCGGGTGGCAGTGGAAGGCAAATAGAAATATGTTCAACACGAGATCCTACAGCATGGCTTCAGACTCGCAGTCTGCTCAGGCTATGATTAATCTGAACTGAGCTGAGGCTAGGTGCACTGAACGCAGTTGCCTGTGGTTACCTGGACACTCAGTGAGTCCGGCGTGCTTGCTGAGCGGACTGAAAATTAATCCCATTGCAAAAAAAAAGCCATTAATATCAGACAAGTCTGTAAGGCCAGAACAGGAGAGGAGAAGGCAGAAGAAGAAGAAGAAAAGCTTTTGGCAGCATCAAAGTGACACTGGTTTTGAAAGCCTCCTGAAAACATAAAATGTAAGCAGCCAGAGGGCTTTCCTGAAGCATGGATCAAAACCCATAACCAAGCCTGACCAGTGATAGAGGAGAGTTGGTTTTTGGTGTTTTGGTTTTGGTTTGTTTTGGTTGTTTTTTCCTAGAAATCACTGGATTAGCAAGCGATGCAGAGGAATTTCTTACAAAGACATGGTGGACAGTAATTTTTAAGCCTTTTATTTAATCTGTTTAACCTGAGGCTAGAACTTTCTCCATTACAACAGTCTGCTTGTTCTTGTTGTGATAAAGTAAAAAAAAGTAGCTGAGGTGACTAGATTTGCCTGTGTATTCACTTTCTAGGGGAAGATGGGTAGTTTGACTTCAAATCTCTGATCAAAACTTTTTTTAGAGAGTGGAAAGCCCTGGAACTTCATATACTTACTTTAAAGAGAGTGAAAGAAAGAAAGACCACTCTCTTCCTCTTCGTCCTCTGATAAAGTTGGAACTTCAGAATAATTTGATTGTTTTCACATTGATATCAAACATATTTCTTCCGGCTGTTTAACCAGTTCAACCTGACCTTATGCAAGTCATGTTTCCAGCTGAATTTTTAATACAGGAGAGCTTAAAAGGTTATAATTATAAAGATAAGGCATTTATAGAACTCAGAGCTATTAACAAGTCTCACTGTCTAGGTGCATTTTCTCTCTGCATTTTCTTTCATGAAAACTGAGAGCTTTTGTTTTTCAGTAAAAAGACAATTTGGGAGGATTCTGTATTTTTTAATACAACAATAAAAAAGGTAATGGGTGAGTGTAATATGAAAACCATTCTTACAGCACCCAGGGCAGAAAAACGCTAGTGAGCTCTGATGTACTTTAGTTATTACTTATAACTCACTAAGGAGAGTCTTAAAAAATAAATAAATGAAGGCAGGTAAAAGAGAATGACACAGACCCTCTCAAATAGCTTTTTTAATATGGACTAATTCAAGGACAGAGCTGGTTGAAGTATTTTCATTGAACACTGTATTAAATGAACTTAATGAAACAACCTGTTTGTCTCCTTGTGAGGAGCGAACTATTATTTTATTTCATAATAATAAACAAAAATTAGTGATTTACCATCATATACCCACCTTTCAATTTTAGTCTCAACAAAAGGAGGAGAAAAAAAATCTGTGTTCGTGATTACTGTGAATTGGAAAAACTAGTAGAAATTAGGGCTGGGAAATAGAAAGAAAGAAATCAGAACATGATAGGTTCCTGAAGGACATAAGAAATGAGGGAAGGAGAATGGTAAGTTAGAATATCTGATGAAAGGGAAGAAAAGAATGAAAATAAATTTAAGTTCTATTATTATATTAGAAAACAAATGTGCTATAGAGCAGGGTTTTTTCTAATACCTTGTCCCAGGTTAGGACAGGAAAAAAACTGGTTTGTTTTAAAATGACCAATCGTGATGTATTCCTCCCATTTACATTCACACATCTCATTGGTTGTGAAAAACTTTGGCAGGCTCTCCATTCCTTTAAAAGCCACACGGGCCCTGAGGGCTGGCAGGCTGGCACTTCCAGGGACTTGCACTTTCAGCTTGGCTCGGCGAGGGCTGGTGCCAGACTTGGCTCGGGCTTGGCTCGGGCTTGCAGCTTTCTCTCAGCGTGCTGGCTCAGACCTGCCTCTGCCCCTTCCCCCGATCAAGCTGAGACCTGCCTACACCTCTTTGCTGACTGGCAACTCCAGCCCTGCCTTCCTTCCTCTTTCATCGGTGCCTGGACCCTTGTGACTGCAGTTGCTATTCCCTGCGCTATAGGGGACCACCTTCCCTGCTACCGCCACCGTTTTCTGCCACCGGCATGCTCTGGAGCCGCAGTTTTATTTTCCTTTGCTGCCTGGACCCTCATCGCAGCTTGGCTCTGCTCACTGCGTTTGCTGCTTCCACGTGGCAGTGCAGCATTTTCTCCAGCCGTGGCGGCTTCTGCTCCACTCCAACCTGCCGACCACATGGCTGCCGCCGTTTTGGAAACTGTTCTGTGCTGTTTCTTTTTTCCTTTCACTTTTGTTTCCCTAACTGCGTTTAACCCTCACTACACCATCCCCTATAAACCTGTTAATACTTCACTTGTTTTTCTGTACATAATATTTTCTCTAGTGTTATTAAACTTGGTTTAGTTTCCCAAACTTAAGAGGTCTCACAATTTTTTCTTTTTTCTTATCTTTGCTCTTAACCCTTTCTCTCCTGGAGCTGGAGGGAGGTTAATTAGAGCGAGGAAATAACACATCCCGTGATTGACATACCTCGGCCAACTGGTGACATACCTTAAAGCATATTTTTAAACAAATGTCTCTGATGACCAGTCTTCCTTCTTATTTCTAAATCGAATGGTATTTGTGATCTTTCACAACACTTGCAAAAGAGTAACACTGAGAAGGAGAAAAACACAGTCTATCTACATGAACCATGGCACTTGAAGAATCAAGACAGTTTCAGTCAAAATAAGTATGACTCTTACCATGCAAGATTCTTAAACTAATAATGGAGGTACCCCTTTATTATTTGTGGTTATAAAGCTACCAGATCTTAATGAAAGGTGTTGCTGTCCTTCTTTGGATCATTTTATTTGGGCATATTTAACCACACTCGAAGAGACTCTGCAAGCAGGACATATGCAGCTAAAGGCATAAAGCAAATATATATTGGCTAATACAAGAAAAATGTAGCTAGCTTTAATGAGCTCCTAGATTAAACATTAGTGTGCTCACTGTCCCTGAGAAGGCACTGAAAAGTCTTTCCTGCCCAGGCAGGCATTGGTGAGGAGGGGAAGCATCAGCCTCAGCTGCTCCCTAAAATGTTGTTAAGTTTTGCTTAGTGGCTGATCCCTTGGTCTTGCTAAACTGCCAACCCCATGGAGACTGTTGGCATCAGCAACAGACTGTCATTAATGACACCAACCAAATCCTTAAGCTGTTTGTTTTATGGGTTTGATTCGTTTTTAATGACAAGCAAGTTGGTGGTTTTCATCTTGAAACTTTAAGTTACGAACACTCCAATATCTATAATAGTACCTCTGTCTGCAATTTTCCCTTTCTTATCCTTCTCAGTTCCACTTTCTCATAGCTCTTTCTCACCAGTTAACAATTTCCTCAAAAGTCTGAACCAAGATGATGTTGCTGAGCTACAGCAGAGCTGGGTCAGGGGTTGTTGTAACATAGATGACCTGGCCCAGAAGAGGTAGGTGAGGTTACAGCAGACGTTACAGTGAGAATGGCTTTTGCAAGAGTTGTATTTCCATGGCTTGCCTGGACACATGAAGTAGAATTGATTGTATGGCAACTCAGCTTCAGCCCACTTTGCAGCAGTGCATAAGTTAGGTACCTAATTACTGGAAGCTTCCCTCTTGTCAGGAGAGACAGAGAAGCTTCTCCAGGCAGAGAATTAGGCCTTAATGGGCTAAATAAATATCTGTAGATGCCATCCTTTCCCTTCTAACTCTCTCCCTAGAGGAGCTTTGTCCAAAATTTAGGAAGAAAAGTATTTGTACTCCCTGAGATGAATCCAGGTCTTTACCCCCAAGAATTTCTTACTGAAAAACCAAGTATTTTCCCAACATTTACTGATAAATTATTGATCCTCAAACTCTTATTCATATAAATAATTTTTACTCATAAGTAGTTCTGCTGAAATCATTCAGACCATTTATGTAAATAAGAACTGTTACATAAATGCATCCATACCACTTTTAAAAAGGCTAAAAAACACACTGCTTGCTCTGAGCTTAAAATGTAATCCTGTTCCTGACATTTTGTGAGACAGAGAGCTGACTCGTGACTTCTCATATGTGAGAAGGGGAGGGATAAAGAGCTAAAGACAGGCTGTGACACAAACCTAGGTCTGAAAATCCTGTCCCAGTCCAGAACTTGGGACCTTGGAACGTCAAGCTTACGCTTTTGTGACTGCTGTTGGTATGTACATGATGCTGACAAATGTGGTGAATGAAATTGCTAAAAGAAGCCATAACATGATCCTGAAAAGTAGTTATGACCCACACAACAAAGCACCATGTATGGCAGAAAGGGCTCTAGCAGCATTTATCCCTCAGCCTGAGAGTTCTCTGAACCTCTCTGAATTGCTTGTCTTCCACAAGGAGCACCCTATTGCTTAGAAGTATTTGGAAGAGCTCAAATCCTCCACACCAACAGAGAAAGGACGAGGCTCTAGTACAAAGAAAGCACATCTGAATCTCTTTTGCTGCATCCAGGTATATTCTGGGACACACAGCTGCCTGATTTACCCATGGCAGCCCCCATCAAGCCAAGTTGCAATTAGTTTCCTAAAGCCTTACTTGGTTATATGTTTATGAGCTTCATTTACTGCTGAACAGGCATTCACTCTGTAAATCTTACTCATGCAAAAGGTTTGAATGATTGCAATCACAAGTAAAAATTATGCGGATGAGTAAGGGTTGCAAGATCAGACCATTAATTAATAAATGTCAGTAAAGTACTTATGATGAAAGATGTTGTGGGAGTACAGCGTATTCTAATTAAAACATTAGATTTATTTCCGCAAGTTAGTCATGAACTTTATAAAAGATCAGTGTTTCCAGAACTTACAAAACTTGAGAAATATTTCTCTTTCAGTTAAACTTTGCTTACACTGAGTATTCATTTCCCATATATTAAAGAAAAGGAAAATATTGAAAAATGTTAACTGATGGCTTAAGGCTGCCTTGAAAACACCTACTTTGCAGTCTATCCTTTTACTGCCTGCTGTGTCTAAAGACAAATATTTGTAAATCACAGAAAATTCCAAGCCGTGATCAGTGCCATAAAAGTTCTCCAAAAAATAATAAAAATGAACATGAAAATCCTTCCATCCAATGCATTATTTGGTAAAGTCAGAGTTTTAAGGAAGAGGTATTTTAATTAATCACATCTTATTCCACTTATCTATATAAGCACAAAGAAGGAAAAAGAAACATCAGGAACTACTGTTTGTCTTCTGTTTCTCAGTACCAGTTGTACAGATGTGTTTTCTGTGTATGCTGGCATAAAAACAGAAAGTGAAAGTACTGTGGTTTAAGCATTTCCCCCTGGATAAAAAAATAAAACGTGTTATTTTGCCACAGAATTACAGCATTTGCAAAATATTCGGCTCAGTGAAACATTTGGATTCCCAAAAGGGTATTTTAAGTGCTTTTGCAGAAAATGTTTTCCTCTTCTCTTCCAGCATTAGAAAGAAAGATTGTCAGATTAATAGAAAAGAAGGAGGAGGAGTCTTTGATACAATTTTCTGATGCTAATAAATAAATGCAACATGCTTTTTTTTTTGTCACTAGAAAAGCAGTCTATTTAAACTGTAATATTTTGGAAAATTCCTTTGACTAATAGCCATCTTTCTAAAACAGTTCTCCAATTTTTACCCCTTCACAATTTTCTTTTTTTTTTTTTTTTTTTATATTTTAAATAAATGATCATCTCTCTGGAGCTCATACTAGGTAACACCTACTCCAGAAACAGTGACACCACTATCAGCAAATCTATTTTAAGAATGAAGTGCTACTTAAGAATCTAAGTGGAAAAACATTATTTTTATTACTATTTATTTATTCTTTTTTAAGGAGAAAAATAATATGTGCATGCCAGATGGGGTTTTAGAAGCTCTCAGAGCTTTATTCTACATTTCTCATTATACAACGGTAGTTCCCATGGTAACTATTACATCATTTGGCACACATGTTACCTGAGGAACACAGAACAATTTAATAAAGAAACACGCATTCACCATTGTGTGATATGAATTGATTAACTTATTGCCTAATTATTTTTCCTAAAACCAGGAGACTGCACCAGTTTTCAGTGTCAGCATGACCACTTGCCTGTCAAAATTAACATTTCTGCTCCCAGTTCTTTACAGCTCCAAGCCACCCTCTGCCATTCACATCTTACAAATCTTGACGCTGCTCAACTGTTGTAGAGAAAGTAAAACTCCTACTCTACCTCTACTATTTCTTTCTGCCTGCTTGTGCTCTTTCTTCTTCTGATACTGAATGGGTCTGGAGATTTTCTTTAAAAAATAAAAATAAAAATAAAAGAAATGCAGTTTGACTCCTCAAGATGATTGGTTTTGCTGACAATATTTGCTTAAAAATTATTTTCATGAATCTAGCTAGATGCTTGCAAGACAATTTGGATTTTAGATGACCCTTACAGGAGTACGTAAAGGATGAGTATTTTTTCTGTGCATATCCTCTACATAAGAGCTACTTACAAATTCTACATGTGTAATACCAGCGAGTAACACAGTGAAGATTTTTAAGCAAGAGTTGATGTTATCCAATATCCAGCTTTTCCTATTGGTCAATTTTTTTTTCCTCCTCCCACTTGTTTTCACATTCTGTTTAATTTTTTATTCATTTTCTGACTCCCAAACTGGTATCTCTCCTGAGCACCTGCCTCAGTTCTTTGGAATTTTTAAAAAACCTAATTCTTTCTTCCTTTCCTAACAATTATTATCAACTATTATCTATGCCTAGGCTTGAAGTAATTCTCTTGACTCCTTCTTCGTAATGTTTTTGTTGCTGCATGAGACTTTGTTTTTTGATAAAACAAGAAAATCCTCTGTCTTTCTGATTTCTACTTTCTCTAGCGGTTCTTTGGATTCTGGTTTTCTTTTACTAAATAAAGTTGGAAGTATACTAGGACATATCTGTACCTGTCAATCTGGAACAAATGTAGGGTGGCTGTTTAACTGCATTAACCTTCATGAGTCAGGCAAAAAGAATTTTTTTTTTTTCCCCAAACTTATGCCAGGGCACACATTTTTTAAACATTTAAACCACACTGTTGAAACGTTAAAATGCCCACAAACAATCTGCCAAAATGCCCCGAAACAATCCACCCACAAATAATGTAACCCTTGAAAACACTGCACCAATTCCACTACTGTCTCCTTAAGATAAGTGCTATTTAAATTCATTCATTTCCTTGGAAATGATTTTCTGATCTGTCAAGGTAAATAGGTACTGAAGGATGCAAAATTAATCAAGGAAAAGGAAATGAGGTCTTTTTTATGTTGCTTTCTATCAAAGAAGGCTCTCATTATTACGGCGGACTAAAGTGAATTCAAGTGGCCGAAGATAAGTGGAGGAACAGAACTCAGAAGCAGTGAGAAAAGGGCTTGGCTAAGGAGATGATAATCTTTTGTGGCTGATGGAATTTTATGAACATAAGTGGTAAGGCATTCTGCAGAAAGTTCTTTTCTCTTTGTCCTGTACATAGGAATTGCAAAAGAAACAGAGTCAAAGATGCTTTAGAATTGTGTAATTCCTTAGTTTTTCAGGGGAGATTGTGCATCTGAGATCTTCAGATGTATTGAAATTTTTCCTTCTCAGCACTAGTTACATAGAGAGTTAAGGCAACTCAGTTTTGCAAAACTGATACAAATATGATTATGTACTCATAAATATCTGACCAGATTCTGGTTCCTCCTTTGTCTGACTCCTTTACATCCCCTTCAGTGTTAGTCAAGGTAATGCCTTAGTTTCAAGAGCTTTTATTGTCTTTGACGTTTTTGCATGGTTAAAAACACTTGGATTTCTCTTTCAATGTCATAAGGAGCTTTATAGGAAGCAATTTCCTCTTAATACTCGTTTTGCTGTGTAGTGTCTTGTATTCCCCAGTTCTTACTTATGACCTTTCATGCTAGAGAGAGAGATTACACCTAAACAGACAACACCTCAGTCTTCAGAGAAGACTTTCACCTCAGAAAAGAGGTGAAATAAAAGTGCAGGCAACTTAGGACTTTCATAACTTTCAAAGGTCTGCAAGTCTCTAGTGCTTTGTTAATGAAAAAGTGCCTGCTGCAAATAGTGGTCATGCACTCATGTGGCCTTGATGGCACTCTTTCTTTTCAAATAACAAGATCCATTTGTTATTTAGAAACATTACTTAATGCAGATGTTATTAATCCCACTTGAAAGATTGACTCTGTTGCAGGCACTGAATATTTTGATGCTTAATTTTTCCTCTAGCTCTAGCCCCAGGAGCCTGAGGATTCTTGTATCTTATGAGGGGAGTTAAAGAGGGAATATATGCTGGTGAGATCTTCTCAGTCTGGCTAACATGAGACCCATAATTTAAAGTGAATCCCTGCAATGCTGAGTGACTGACAAGGTGATAGGATGCTGACTCCATGACTACTCTGTCACTCTAACCTGCCATAAATCTATCCTGCAGCTGTAAGAAGCCATCTGATTCCCATATTTGCACAGAGCAAGAACATTCTTCCAACCAGATGGCCTAATAAACAGATCACGTCATTGATCTGTCAGTTTGTGCAAAACTGCTTTTTTGTTTGTTTTCTTGATTTATATGTCGGGTAGATCAATTTGTGTTGCTGCATGCATACTTGTGCTGATTAATGAGAATGTGTAGCTGGGGGCAAGAAGAAAACTATGACCATCCTTTTGGACAGCAGCATGAATTTATGCCAATTAAAAATGTCCGTGTAGCTGCAATTTGACTCAGGCAACTAGGTCATAACAATTTATATTTCCCCTCCTCAAAACTTCACCTGTTCTTTTTGTCCTGAGAGAGGATTGACTTCTGAGAGGGAACACCTTTCTTGCAGTTAGCCTTCCTATGGCCTGGGAGTGAAGGACTTTCAATTGCCATCTCATAGCCTGTATGAAGCCAGCTCTCTTTAATATAAGCCTTTTTTTTTTCTTCATTCAAATGTAAGTGAGACCAACTAAGAGAGTATTCAGTAATGCTGCCCTCCTTAGGCTTCTATCACCCAAGATGCTGCTCTGAATACTATGTTATTCAAAGACTTAGTAACCTGAACTCGTACTTCAGTTTAAAAGAACCAGAGAAAATCTGAAGTGAAATTCAGTGTGCAGAATGTTCAATCAAAAACTAAATTGCAATCTCAATTGTGGAGCAATTCCAAGAAAATGCAAGTCAGTCTTATAACAAGAATGCAGAGTGATGCAGGCCCAACAATTTATTTTTTTTTTCTTAAGGGATAAATGAAAATTGTGTTTTCAGTGCCAGGCACGTTCTATTACAAGCATAATTAAGGCATTGATTCTGATCTAAATTAGAAACACAAAGAAAACAGGAGAATATGAGATCTGCCTTTGACTTCAATGTAGTAGGTAATTCAACCTTAAATTTTATTGTTGTTGTTATTATTATTACTATTATTATTTGGGTACAGCACCCTTTCTCTCACAACCTTACAATACAAGAAAAACAACCTGAAGCATTTTCAGGTGAATTTTAACACTAAGGGGAAGTACTGAAAAAATGCATGAGCCTCCATTGCTATGTTGGTGCTGTAGGACTCCAGAGCATTTCCCGTATCTCTGGTCTGTACACACTCTGGTTTCATTTTGACAGCACGGTGGAATGAGACTTAGATGAACAACAGTCATCCAACACACACTAAAGAAAAGTCTTTGTGCAGGGGCAGAGGTGGAGCTGGAGTGAGTTGCAGCAGACCCCCTTTGACTAGATGTGCACACCTTCCATGTGGAGCAGGTGCCTGTGTGAGCCAGACCCTGGACTTAAGTGAAGAGCTTTAAAACCTCTGTCTGTGAGCAAGTGAGTGAGCAACTATCTCCACTGAACACGTGTTAAGGTTGCGTCTTAATTCCTGTCCCTGAAACATGACCTACAGGTGCAGAATCAGAGACCTGCAGAGTATCCCATTCCATAGGTTTGCAGGTAAGCACAGAGATCATGCGGACTTGGTAGGTATCAGTGCAAGAGCTTCATTCACCTCTAGTTATTATATATATATGTATTTAGAGATCTCTCTTGTTATCACAACCATAAGCACTGGTTTTTGAAGATTTTTTCAGCATCAAGGGTACTGAGGTTTAAAAAAACTCCTATTGGTCTATTTAAGACTGATTCCCTATGTTTTTTTTTTTTCTGATACGACTTCTCAGCTAGGTAAATTCAATGGAACAACCATGAATTTCTCATTTTACTTACTATGAAAGAAAGATAAAGCACCAACATAATCTAGTGTTGACACTAAAGCATAGAGAATAAAAGAAAAACATAGACAAATATTTATTTGAATTATTTAATGGACTTGCTTTGGCCATGATCTCTGTTCTTTGCTATTTGCTTTCCATGTTCACTTGAACAACCAGATTTTGCTGGAGCAAATGCTCACAGAAAATAAAGTTAAAAGTCACGATTATTTGCAGAGGCCAAACATTTAATTCAGAGAAAAATATTCACAACAGAAATGCTTTCTCACTTACTATGTGACAGACCACAGTAAGACATACAAAAAACCCTTGCAAATGAAGGCAATATTTGAGTGACTTGAAATCACAAGTTCCAAAGACTAAATACATTTAAAACAATGTACATTCAAATACATTATTATTTGTCTGATAGAATACATAAAAGAGCTGACATTCAGTTATGTATGGAATTTATAAAAGAGAACTAGGATTAGTCAAAAAATTCTGTTGAAAAAATTTTGAAGGAAAGCTGTGTTTTTAAGGTTTTTAATACAGCTTGAAATGTTTTATTTCTGTTCATTTCACCAAGAGACGTGAATGCTCTAAGTTGAGTTTTCAGCTCGAAGCTCTAACTTTTCTGTTGTTAGCTGATATATTCCTGACAAGGACAATTTATCTAGATTTCGCAATGAAAATTTTCAGTAGTCAATATTAATCTTTAAGTTTTGGTATTTTCCTTAGGGGGTAAACAAACAAACAAACAAACAAAAGACCCATAAAAAAACCCCAAACCAAATAGTCCTAATTAAATATAATGAGAAGAATGTCCTTATAACTGTTATCTCACTTCCGTTGTCATTTTTTTCATAAGCAGACCAAGCTTCCCTTCTTGCCAAGCTTGTCTCTTGAGTGGGAGAGCTGATGAGTATTGATTCAGTTCATAAGTACAAGTTTGTGGTGATGAAAAATTAAGCTTTGTCATTTAGTGCAATCCAATTTGGTGATGTGTTTTAAACTTTTTTTTTCAGACCAAACAATTTACTCTGAAGTACACTAGACAAAATCTAAATCTAAAACTAGTGTATTTTGCTGGTTTTATGTTACTTCTAAAATATTTTTTGTACAGCTCTTTTCAAGACCACCTATACTTTAAATTCTCCAAACAATCCTTATGTGGCTTTTGTTTAATTTTCTTTTCTGTCAGGTCAGGTCTGCTACAGAAAAGCTTTCACAGAACTATAAACACAGAAGTCACAGGCAGGAAAATGGTGGAAACCGATTGTAACTGTTAAGCCTGATCTCTGAAAGTGCCTCTTTCCCCCTTTTTAAGACTAGACTGAGTCTCATGAACAGGCAAGGTGACTGACTTGTAGGTAAAGATGAGCTGGCTAGCTAACTACATGTCTGCATACAACGAATATCTGTAATTCAGGCTCTGATTTGTTGTTCCTTTTGTATATTTTTATTGAGAAACATATTAGTTTAGCCACATTTTTCTAGGCACATAACAAATCCTATTTAATGCCAGTGAAAATTTAAAAGACCATACAATATACACATACCATGTACAGCTTAGCGTTATAATGTACCATGTGCAGCTTAGGGTTATAAGCAGGAGGAAGTTAGATCATTTTTCAACTTGCTGACTTGATTAGAGAGGAACTGAATCATGTGGGAGTTTTAATTCTTTGCTTTCCTCTGTCAACTGTCTTAAAGCAGGAGTTCGGTTTTTGGTTGTTTTTTTAACTCCTAGTAGTCACTGAAGTGACATAGGATTTGTTAGAAGTTCCAGTGATTTGATGTGTTTATTGCTCCTGTCTCTTGTTGAGCACCTGCAGGCAATACGTAATTGGAATACTCATTTTGATCTTTTAAGACTTTTTCTATGTCTCGGGATTGGATTATCTTTTGATTTGCTATTGATGTCTTTTACTTTTAAGAACTTTGATATTGGTCATTTACTGTTCCCTCCTGAAGACTCTAAGTTACATCAACAGCCAGTCTCCTGCAACTCAGTTCTTGAGCATCTGAAACAGGGCACACTCACAGGGTAGAAAACCACATCTTTTCAAAGTAGTGTTCTAGGAGTAGCAATTAGCTCTGCATGATTACCTTCTAACCTGCTAAATGGCTGGTTCAGATCTCCTGCTGTCAGTAAACAACTAGGGGCTGATTAAAAGTCTTGTTATCATCCCAAAACCCTTTGATGTATGCATGTGCTAGTTTTGACCTCTTTTTTCAATTCTGTGTGTGTTGCTGGAGTAGGTTACCAATTTCAATAGTGGAAAGAAAAGAGTAACTCAGCGTGCCTGACCTACAATTGAATATCCCAGCTGAATATGAAAGACTCAGTGTCTTACCTGGCATTATTTCACAACCCCTTTTTCAACCTCTACAATATACTTAGTTTCATTGTACCTCGCTGTGAATCCCTAAATGTATTTTTTTCCTTCTTCTTTAAGCAATACTAGTGTTTATAACAGAGAATAGATTAACACTATCATAAGTAGAAATAACCACAAAGCATCCATAACACTGCAACAAGAAAAAGGTTTTTCATGTTGCTTAAATAGTATCTTAGCTCTACTCTTAAGAGTTGCATTGCGAAGAAAATACTTGTCCAGTTCTATTCAGTTGCTAGCTAGATGTGCTATGTGATGTATACGTTGTCTCTTATGAAGTAAATGGAAATCATCAGTTAAGTTCACTTTATCCACCAAAGAGCTTATAGGTTGTACAGTTTCTGGTTAATAAGAGCCTGGGCAGTCATCTAAACCAATGATCTACATGAATATTTTTTCTGCTTTAATATCAGTTTTCCACACCTGTTGGTCTGATAATAACCTTAAGATTAGTGAGAACCTGATAAAAAACCCCATTTTGTTGTTGTTGATAAGTGATGAGACAAGAAGTTAGCAGTAGAAGTAAAAACAATTGGTTAAGAATCTCCAGAACTGCTTGAATGAGGAAAACAAGAGTCTATTTTCTGAAGATTTTCAAAGTTATACATGCGCCTCAAGGACAGTTTCTATATATTAAACTCTATGTGAAAGAGAGATGTTCTGGCGCATCTTCGTCCAAGAAGAATTACACCTTTGTAAAGAACACTTCTTCACTGTCACTCTTTACCCAGAGTCCTCAGTTTCATCTAATGCTTTGAAGTGATACTAAGGACATAAGAAATGTCCTGCTGAGTGAGGCCAGCCCAGGTTCATCCAGCCCAGGAGATGTGATTTAGGGAAAGCATCAAAGCCTGGCTATTTTTTGAAGCCCGGTCTCCTTGCAGTCCCCAAGAATGCAGAATGGTTCTATGAGAGATGTTAGGAAGTACATCCTTGCCCAGTTCTTGTGACATCCATCAACACACCTTCTGCCTGTGAATCCTTCTAATCCTTTCCTGAATTTGCTGGTGCTCTCTGCTTCCACAGCTTCCTGGGGCAAAATCTCCAGAAGTTCACAACTGTCTGTCTAAAGATTTGTTTTAAACTAATATCCTGATGCCTTTAGAGAATATCTCCCTAGTTCTGTACTGCAAGCCTGTGTTAAAGAGGCATCGAATTAAAAAATGGCTAATCTCAAACACAGCTTCTGCAAATTTCTGTTTGGAAAAGGAATGCTGACTTTGTCACATGCTGAGCTATGTAAGTTAAAATCTGCAGACACAGGAAGCATAGTGGCAGCTGTCGAGAGGACTATTCATATGCTATGAGGACAATGTGAAGAGGATAATTACCCTCTGTGACAGCCTATCTGTGACCATGGAAGTGACCAACCATGGAAGGGTGAGGTGAAGTTTCCTGTATGCAAAATAATGACACTCAGAACTCCTCGGCCCACAACCATGAGCTGCAGCTCTATCTCCACAGGAGTGTCCGTCGATGCCTCCTCTTACCATTGCAACACAAGGCTTGCCTCTTACACTCTGTGCTATCCAAGGAAATTTTAATCATCTTAAGATGGGATTCTTATCCATCAAACAATGAAGGCAGAATCCAGAATACTAAAATTAATAAAACCAATAAATAAAATGCAATTCAAGAACTAGAATGAAGGTGAGTAGTGCGTGAGAGAGTTCTTCAGGGCTAATCTCAGTGTGGTAAAAATTCTCATAGGAACTGAGAATCTTCATGGTTTTGAATGCAAGGCACATTTCTGTGACCTTGCTTTCTAGAACCTAAATGCACAGCAGTATTTGACGGAAAAAATAAAAAAGGAAAGAAAAAAAGGCCCAAGGGAGACAAACAACTTTCAAACCAAGACACTACATTACACATACTATTCATAAAGGAGAGACAATTAAAGAACAGTCAGTACTTGATAGATGTCACGTGCTGGATGTTAGTTAAGATGCTTAGATGTGATGCCAAGTAAGGTATAAGAATCTGTTTCCAATCAAATAGCTGATCCTGTCCCTGAGTGTTAGGCATTATGATATATTCTTCTGCGTCACTCACTAACACAAGAAAACTTGTGACAGACCTGCTACTCAGAGATCCAGGAACGCCTAAAGCATAGCTTGATAGTCAACAGGATAATCCCTCACAGAAAATACCCCTGGGTATACATTCAAGCAATTTAGCAATAAAGTTCTGTTTAGATCTAATACAACTTCTGCAAAGTTGTTTTGCACCTCTTCCACCAATTAATTTTTCCTTTTTTTATTTCTCACACTCTGAATTTCTGAAAAATCCAGAATTTTCTCCATCTTCTCACTAAGAAATCTAAATGATAACCTTCACATTATAGATTAATAGCAATCATTCCTAAATTAATATCTTGCTTTCAGTGACTTAAATTCTTCCTTTCAGCCATTAGAGATTCTGTAGATAATCTTTCTATCGTGGCATTTCTATCTGTTATTCACTCTTCATTTCACATTGACACTTGTCTCTTCAGATCTCCTGCACAATGACTTGGAGGAGGGAATTACTTTCCAGTGGATTGAAGTTCTTGTTGTTCTATACGTAGATAAAAAAGTAATTGCACGTCAGAGGCTGTAGTACTATGTTTTCAGGTCCAAAGCACATAATGGCGACTATTAAACAAGTCAACAAGGCAACCCAATAATTTCTTAGACCAGGAAGAAAATAAAATAAATGGCTATTAGAAGCCAGAAGATACTGATGAAATATCAGCTTTAGCAGGCAAATGTATTCTCTGTGGTAAATAAGATGCCAAAAAAAGTCTTTCTAGCCTCATTATCATAACAAAACATCTTTTTTAGACAATTCTGATAACTTTAAACATTTCAGCATGATCCTTATTTAATCCGAATATTTAAAAATTAAATTTTGAAACTGAACTTTGGGTGAATACTGGTTTTTCACACTGAGTGGAATTTTCCTTTGTTTAAAACCACATAAAGTTAGAAATAAACAGTACTCAAGAGCAACTTGGAACTCTGAGTCAACAGAAAACAGAGGCACCATCAACTCTTCTGTTCTTATTGCACCTGAAGTATATTGATGGGATGGTCTACTGAAAAAAGTAGGCCATCAATACACAGCTTTAGTTAGAAAATTAAGGTTCAGGGAGAGATATTGACAGCCCGAGAAGGAACAGTAGAGGTTAGAGAGAAAAATTAGTGTTTGCAGGAAAATGAGTAGAGTTGAATCCTAAGGAAGATACTATGGGCTTAAAAAATGAGACTAAGAAAGAAGGGTCTTGTTCCCAAATGAAAACAAAACCCCAAGTGTAGACGATGCTATGAAAGCTGCTTGGGATTTCCTGGATGAAGGAGTGGGAAACCCTACAAGTATTACTTCCTGACATAAAACTGAACTGGAAATATATGTAGTGGTCTGACCACGACAGTTTATTTTTTCTCTCATAAATCCAAAATGAAACAAAACAGACTCAACACTATAACAACCTTTTTCTCCTGGCAGATGTGTGCTTTATGTTTCTTTATGTTTTCCAAAGCCACTCTGGTTCCTCTGCGTGCAGGAGAGAAATGCTGTCAAACTCTGATCAATCTATTGTCAGTACCCAAGCCATGCGCAATTTAACTTCATGGTAAAAGAAAAGGTTGGGGAAAAAAAAAAAAGGGTAATTTTCTGGCCTCTAGAAACAAGAGGAACAACAAAGAAACAGGAAGGAGGAAAACTAACAGAAAAAATTAAAATCAGAAGAAGAAAAAAGGGCAGAATGTGAATGACATAGACCAGTATTTCTGGAGTTAAAAATTTAGGACTTTATTTTACAGTATGTAGCTTTGTATTCTGTAGCTACTGGCTCTGTATTCTGTCCCCTGATGCTGCATGTGTGCAACTGAATGAAGAACTGCCATGAATGTACAATTATTTTGATATTCAGGCAAAAGGTGGTTTCTTCATTCCTTTCATTACAGCTGATCACTTTTACTGAGTTTTGGCCAGAAACAACCCATGTGGCAGCCCATTTCTGTCCTAAATGGTAACTGACAGATTAAACATATTACTGAGCTTGTATTTCATTTCTATGAATACTTGGGAGTGGACAATTCTCCTAGGCTGTTATCAGGTCACGTCTTGATGCTTTTATTATTTTGCAATAAGCTGTGTGTCATGGTTTAACCCCAGTTGGCAACTAAGTATCACACAACTGCTTGCTCACTCCTCTCCAGTGGGAAGAGGGAGCGAATTGGAGCAGTAAAAGTGAAGAAAATCATGGGTTGAGATAAAGACAGTTTAATAATAAAGAAAAAGCCGTGCATGCAACCAAAGCAAAACAAGGAATTAAGTCACTACTTCCAATGAGCAAGCAGCCATCTCCAGGAAAGCAGGGCTCCATCGTGCATAACTGTTACTTGGGAAGATAAAACTCTATAACTCCAAATATTCCCCCACTTTCTTCTTCCCCAGCTTTATATGCAGGCCATCATGGGATATTCCTTTGGCCAGTTAAGGTCAGCTGTCCCAGCTGTGCCCCCTCCCAACTTTGCGTGCGTCCCCAGACTGCTCAAAGGTAGGGTGGCCTTGACTCTATGTAAGCACTGCTAAGCAGTAACTAAAACATCCCTATTTTATCAACACTTTCCAGCACAAATCCAAAATATAGCCCCATACAAGCTACTGTGAAGAAAATTTATTCTATCCCAGCCAAAACCAGATCACTGTGTAACTTAACTGGTTACTGAGGATACAATTATGTCAGTATTTCCACAGTAAATTTCTTAATACCTTTAACCTGAAAATACGGCACAACTGGCTTGCTGTGCTGTTGACTCCGACTTTAAAAACAGAACTTCACTAGCATGATTTTTCAAAAGTGACCTCTATGTTTTAGATATCTGTGTATGTTTAGCTGGAACAAGGAGTTAGGTTTATCTTTCACTTTCTGAATATTTTGTTCTTTCTGAACATCAGGTTCTTGAAGATTTCTCAAGTTGGATACTCAGAATTGTCAGGTGCTTTTCTATCTGTTGCCCTACTCTCAGTAGGTATTCGCTAAGCTCAAGTTACCATTACTCTTTCTAGCTTCATGTTCACAAATTAAAATTGGTATGACCCAGTTCTTACAAAAGTGGCACTTGAGATTTACACCCCTCTGCAAAGCTGTCTTTGTACAAAAGAACAGCAGATCCAAGATGGATGATATTTCTGCCAGGAAACTTATGACTGGCAACAATTCCTTTTCATTATTTTGTATTGTATTTTATATATTTCTATTGCTTTTGATTTTTTCATTATTTAATACTATTATTTAGAAAGACGAAGTCAGAGTGATCACAAGGCAAAATGCTGCTTGACTCATCCTCTGCGGTGATGTCATTAGGGACCGATGTGCCTGCTTTAACACAGAAATCTTTGTTGCCTCCTGACAGTGAGCCACACTACACCTGCCAGTCTCCCAATCATCATTTTTCCAGATTCTTTTTTTAAAACTAAGCTGAAACATCTAATTAAGTTTAAAATAGAATGGCCCTGGGAAGAACTCTTCTGAAAGCTGCAGTAAAGATAGCAGCTCATCTTAACTGGAGGCTAAGACTTGCAATACCACATTCTTTCATGAAATCACACGAGCTTTATGCAAACAAAAGTGAGACTTTTGCAAAGTCAGCCAGCACAAAGCAGCCATGAAACTAAAGAAAAGAAGCCATTCTACACACAGAGCAGAAATTAACTTTGGGGAAGAATGAGTGCCAGATGAAATGCAAATGGACAGATGAGCAGTATTTGTGCTGATGTGAAGTACCTAGGCCTAGTTTGACACCAATATCGTTAAAGGGAGAGGAAGAGTGGTTAAATAGGTTTCAGCAACATGTTCTGAAAAATTCAGCTTGGCTTAATGGCAAAACCTCTGCTGTAGTTATCACAGTCAATGTAATACCCTAGGCCCTTGTTTCAAGGAAGCCTTCTGTGTCAGAAACTGTTAGGTGCCTGAGGGATAAGCTGAGATGAGGAACTGTTGTTGAATTTTTGTGTGTGCATGAACTGGCAAAACCAGTTTCAGCCACACCTAGAAGACCTGATTCTGAATGCCTGCAGTATCAGTTGAATTAATTAACTTCAGTAACCAACGTACTGAGGGACAAATTCTCATTTTGAGGTACAGACCAAAATGATGAGTAGTATGAAAACTACAGTAGCTAAAAAAGCCCATGCAATGCAAATCCCTCTCTTTCAGCTCCTTTTTATATCCAGTGAAAATAAAGAGCAATTTACTTGTGCTATGTGTTGTTGTCTTCACACTTTCTGAGCTATACTAGCTAAAGAAGTGAAGGGGAGAGGTCTAAAGTTAAGACCTTTACTATCCCCTGAGTCAGCTGTAAGAAGCACAAAGATATAGACTGTTCATATACACCTGCATGAAAATCCTGCATTATTTTTACAATAGTTTACAGGACTGTTTCTCTTCTTTGTGGTCTCGCATCAGATGTAATCCAGCTAACAAGCTAGTCACTGGGTCAAAAGTTATGGTCATAAGAGAGAAAATTTGAAGATCATTCTGCAAAACCTCCTTTAAAATGAACAGCATATGTTGACAACCTACTCCAAAAATCATACCTTTTGTATTGTTTAAAGAAGTATACATTGTACTTTAGCAGATTACTACGCATCTTAATATTCATTCAAATGTTTAAAAAATCTTCACTTTGACTTCTAAAATCCGATTATTAATTTTCATAAAACAAAGATGTCATAACAGACAAAGCAGTTTCCAAGCACCCTTCAAAAACAAGATCCTTGAATCCCCATCCTAAAGACTTATCTTCTGAAATGTTAATTTTGTTGAAACTACCAGGGTTACACTTTCTGGTTTGGTTTTTTTTTTAAATTTTATTTTCAATTTTTGGTTTTTTTTCATAGCCAGAGATGTTTAATGAAATCAATAGGTGTTTACAGAAATCCTTGAGAGTTTAAACCAATTCACTTTTTACGATATAAATGGAAAAGTCATACCTTTTTTCCCCTGAAATTTAACTAGATATACAGTAAATATATTTACTAGTAAGAAGAGAGAGCATAATCAAATACCTACAATGCAGTTGACCAGTTTCTCCTTTTCAGTTTGAGAGTTTGTATTAATATGGTAAGATATATATGTTTTTTGTTATCCCTTCACAAAAATAGCATTTCAACATGTATGGAAACATTTTCTAACAGTTACATGGTCTGTTGGATGTACAACTGTTCAATGGTACTGTCACAATCTCTTGCTTTTGCTCCTCAGGTTCCTTCATTAAAAGCTAAAGTATCCTCCTTTTCTACCCCATAATTATATTAATGATCAAAGAATATTCCGAGAATGTAGGGGAAAGAAAAGTACCTACTTTGGAGCAAATCTCAAAAACTGACCTTGTTAAATCATAGCTTTGCAGGATGTTGTCAACAGTAAAAGAGAAAGGGGAAAAAGATGGGATTTGCAACAGTTAGAAACAGATTATCAAGATAAAATCTACCTCGTCAACATCAGGTCTTCTTATCTTCTCTCCAGAGCTATACTTGTAAAAGACAGAAGTACTATTTTAAATTATGTTCCAAAGATAGTCAAGAAACTTTACAGGAAGATGATCCACCAGAACCTGATATCCTGCAACCATCAGTAAAATCTCTTTTAAAAAGACAGTCATCTTTCCTATGTAATATGTCAGCTTGGCAGAAAAGAAATGTTTAAGTGTTTTCTTGACAAATATTAAAGTTTCAAAGCATGGAATATTAGAAAGATAAAGTGAAAATCCCTTAGTGCAATAACTACTACATTTTTAAAACCTAATCCAGGGAGTGGGGTACTGGACTACAGCTAGATGCGTCTGTCCAAAACAATTTCAGATTGTACAGCCTTGTCATTCATATCTCAAAAGGTTTAAAACTAGGAAAATATTACCCATATATAGAAAATAATTTGCTATATAACTTTCCTGAACACTCTTTCCTTACAATTCCTTCTCCCTACTGACTAGAGATTTGTGATTTGTGGTTTCTCCTGTATTGGCAATTGACAGTGGTGACAGCAATAATTCCAGTGATAATATCTCCTTTCACAGTTCTTACTTCCTTTTTTCATAATAGAGCATTAGGAAATGGGAGAAGGGAAGAATAACATATATGACATAACCGCAAGTTCTATTATTCTTACATCTACTCACAACTTAAAGCAACATCATAATGTTCTTTAATTAGAATCTTAAAACGGTTTGTGTCAGAAGGAACCTTTAAATGTCATCTAGTCCAACCCCCCTGAAACGAGCAGGGACGTCTTCAAATAGATCAGGTTGCTCAGAGACCAGTCCAACTTAACCTGGAATTTTTCCAGGGATGGGTCATCTACCACCGCTCTGGGCAACCTGTGACAGTGTTTCATCACCCACAGTGCAAAAAATTTCTTCCTTATACCTAGTCTAACCCTTGTCCTATCACAACAGACCCTGATAAAAAGTCTATCCCCACCTTGCTTATAAACACCCTTCGAGTACTGAAAGGCCGCAATAACTACTGCCCGGAGCCTTCTCTTCTCCAGGCTCAACAACCCCAACTCTCTCAGCCTGTCCTCACAGAGGATGTGCTCCATCCCTCTGATCATCTTTGTGGTCCACCTATGGATGCGCTCCAACAGGCCCATGTCCTTCTTGTGCTGAGGACTCCAGAGCTGGACACGGTATTCCAGGTGAGGTCTCACGAGAGCAGAGCAGAGGGAGACAATCACCTCCCGCAAGCTGCTGGTCATGCTTCTTTTGATGAAGCCCAGAATACGGTTGGCTTTCTGGCCTGCGAGTGCACATTGTTGGCTTATGTCCAGCCTTTCATCCACTAGTACCCTCAAGACCTTGTCTGCAGGACTGCTCTGATAAATGGGATTTCTTTTTTTTATAATTCCACTTCCCAGGGTAAATTATTATAAGGGTTGTTTTCCCATTCTTGTGCCTAGACATAAAGGTAAAATCTAGGGATATGTTTAGCAAATATATTCCCAGAACACTGTTAATATCCATTGTTGGGTGTTTTGAGAGAAAAAAAGACGTAGTAACCACTCCTGCAGGCTGCCATTATGACGTTCTTTAACAAAACATGTCACTTGGAGAGGTTTCAAATGAATCCTTAAAACTAGTAATCCTTCATTAGCAATCTCTCCTATAGGAAATACAAACATTCTATAACAGTATACTGTGAAATTTTGTTTTATTTTTTGTTAATTCTCTGCTTCTCTCCCTTTTCAGTTTCTACAGCTTTTCTAGAAAAGATCCCCCTCATATCAGTGTGATATCAGTGTTTATACCCCTGGAGCACTGCTCTTCATGATGATCTGGCTCAGATCAGCCAGGTGCTGCCCTAGATAGCAGTCTTTCCCTGTGGGCACACCCTTGTTTGTAACATAGGCATGCAACCTACTTTAAAAATTCCCACATGCATAGACACACTCATATGGACTTAGCCTTTTCCTTGCTGAAAGCAAGACTTTAAGGAAAAACCCTCCCTGAAGTATCCACATTTCTATTTGATAAGTAAACCAGTAGCAGGGGAGCCTGTAATTTGGCTTAGTGTAACCTAGCTCTCAGATATGCAGCCAATAATGTTTTTATTGTTTGTTTTGTTTTGGTTTGGTTTGGTTTGGTTTTTGTTTTGTTTTGTTTTGTTTTGTTTTGTTTTGTTTTGTTTTGTTTTGTTTTGTTAATGAACAATAACCATTCTGTGATTTTTGATTAATAAGAAAACACGTGTCCAGTTTTGGACCCCTCACTTCAAGAAGGACATTGAGATGCCGGAGCATGTCCAGAGAAGGGCAGCAAAGCTGGTGAATGGTCTGGAGAGCAAGTCTGATGAGGAGCAGCTGAGGGAACTGAGGTTGTTTAGCCTGGAGAAAAGGAGGCTGAGGGGAGACCTTATTGCTCTCTACAACTGACTGGAAGGAGATTGTAGAGAGGTGGGATTTGGTCTCTTCTCCCATATAACAAGTGACAGAATGAGAGAAAATGGCCTCGAGTTGTGCCAGAGGAGGTTTATGTTGGATATTTGGAAAAAAGTCTTTACAGAGAGGGTTGTTAAGCATTGGAACAGGCTGCCCAGGGAAGTGGTGGTGTCCCCATCCCTGGAAATGTTTAAAAGACATGTAGATGTGGCACTGGGGGACATAGTTTAGGGATCCTGGCAGTGCAGGGTGAACGGTTGGACTCGATGATCTTAAAGGTCTGTTCCAGCCACATGATTCTGTGATTCTGTGATGTGGGAATTTGCAGCCCTTTAAGGGATATTTATAAAGAAATGATATCACTAGAAAATATTTTAAAATCATATATACAGCAGAACTCTGTTATACTGGAGCTTTATTTAGAAAGATAAGTACAGTAAAAAAAGTCAAAATAACATCCCTATGAAAGATTAACGTGAACTTTGAACCCAAATTGCAAAGAGTATATAGTCAACCATAATTTAATGGTAATGTGAGTCTGTTCCTGCATATGACTAAATGCTTTAAAACTTCTTACAGAAATCAGTGAGAATTAGGGAACCTGACATTTTGTATCAGAATAAAAGTCACAATTTAGCTGTGCTACCAGTCAGCCCAGGGCCTGCAAAAACGCAGTAGCTTTAGTGTGCTAGGTAGTGTGTGGGCCTTCAATGCTTCTGACCTCCCCACAAAGCAGTAAATTTCCTTCTACATCCTTAATGCTATACAATCCAAATCTCTGTAACAATGCCAATTTTATTGTTTTGATCATTTTCTTGGCAGCAATGTGAGAGCTGGTTAGCTGCAAATTACTCTGTCTGAGCCTCCAAACATGAATACGTTTATGAACTATAAATTATATTCAAAGACATGTCACTCCTGCCTTCCCAGCACTATATAAAGAAGTCCGTTAAACTCTATATAATATGTGCTTAATGCTATGTCCTTTGATGTCAATAAAGAAAAAACACTAGCCATGTGCTCATTGCACTGGTTAGGATTTTGTTGAGCTGGGTGCACAGTCTGACTGCTATAGTGCTATAGTATCTTCCCATGCAATCCAGTGAAAGTCAGTAAGAAAAATACCCTGCAGCCATACAAGATCTGAATCCAAAAATATGCAGGTTTGGTGTAGTTAAGTTACGGTGCTAAGTTTTGCCTAGCTGGGGTTTTGAGCCTCCTTTTCCTATGTGTTTTATTACAAGGGAATAGCGGCATTACCACCTATAGCAGCATATAAAAGGAAAGTTGCAGCTCCCCTTTATTAACCGTTTAAAGCTTTGGTCACATGGACCTTTCCCAGTGTAATTCCCAATGCTCCTGTTGACATAGCTAGATAAACCTCCATTTAGCTAAATTGTGCTACAGATTTCCACTCCTAACTCTCTGGAGACAACCTGTGGGTCACAGGGCTCTGAGCTCTGCGGAGGAGCCAGGAACTGAACCTGCCACAACCGCTTGTTTCGGTTCTTCCACAATTACAGTCTCTGAAGCTGCATATGCATTGCTGATTTAAGTCATAATTTAAGCTCATACTTAATTTGTAACTATGATCATCAAAACAGCCTGATGACTAGATCAAGTCAGCTGGATCACTTAGCCATATAATATAGGTAGAGGGGACAAGATATTTACACTTGAACAGAAAACATTGTAAAGAAACAAGTTGCCATTCATAAAAATAAGTTATATATATATAGTTTTTCTCTATCATCACTATGGTCATTTATAAAACTTTATTTTTTTCAAATACCCATCTATAAAGCAGAGAAATTAATACATTCTCTCATTTTCTTGCCTATCTTAATACAGAATATTGTCTATTGCAATATGTGTTTTCTGGTCTTATTCTTGTATACTGGGTTCCTGATCTTGTTTAGGAAAACAAGATCATTTGGCAGTCCACTATTTTAATAATCTTTTATAGTAATTTATTTAATTGAAAACAGAAGGTCTTTGCCTTTTCCAAAGTTTTAACATTTTAAAACTTGGATTACATGCTATTATACATTATATTTCATATTTACATTTTATTATATTACATTTATTATATTATATTTATTATATATTCAAGACAGCTAACAGGGCTTCACCAAGGGCAAGTCCTGCCTGACCAATCTAGCGGCCTTCTATGATAAAGTGACTACATCTGTGGACAAGGGAAGAGCTATGAATGTCATCTATCTGGAAATCTGTAAGTCCTTTGACATGGTCCTCCTCTACATCCTTCTCTCTAAATTGGTGAGAGATAGATTTAATGGGTGGACTGTTTGGTGAATAACGAATTGGTTGGTTGGTGGCATCCAGAGGGTAGTGGTCAATGGCTCAATGTCTACATGGAGATCTGTGACAAGCAGTGTCCCTCAGGGGTCCGTACTGGGTCTAGTGCTGTTTATTATCTTCATCAATGTCATAAACATCTGGATCAGGTACACCCTCGGCAGGTTTGCTAACACAAAGCTGAGTGACACACCTGAGGGACAGGATGCCATCCAGAAAGACCTGGACAAGCTGGAGAAGTGGGCCCATGTGAAACTCATGAGGCTCAACAAGGCCAAGTGCAAGGTCCTGCAGCTGGATCAGGGCAATCCTTGGTATCAGCACAAGCTGGGAGATGAGGGGATTGAGAGCAGTCCTGTGAAGAAGGCCTTGGGGGTACTAGAGGATGAAAGGCTGGACATAAGCCAACAATGTGCACTCGCAGGCCAGAAAGCCAACCTTATTCTGGGCTTCATCAAAAGAAGCATGACCGGCAGCTTGCGGGAGGTGATTGTCTCCTTCTGCTCTGCTCTCGTGAGACCTCACCTGGAATACCGTGTCCAGCTCTGGAATCCTCAGCACAAGAAGGACATGGGCCTGTTGGAGCGCATCCATAGGTGGACCACAAAGATGATCAGAGGGATGGAGCGCATCCTCTGTGAGGACAGGCTGAGAGAGTTGGGGTTGTTGAGCCTGGAGAAGAGAAGGCTCCGGGCAGTAGTTATTGCGGCCTTTCAGTACTCGAAGGGTGTTTATAAGCAAGGTGGGGATAGACTTTTTATCAGGGTCTGTTGTGATAGGACAAGGGTTAGACTAGGTATAAGGAAGAAATTTTTTGCACTGTGGGTGATGAAACACTGTCACAGGTTGCCCAGAGAGGTGGTAGATGACCCATCCCTGGAAAAATTCCAGGTTAAGTTGGACTGGTCTCTGAGCAACCTGATCTATTTGAAGACGTCCCTGCTCGTTTCAGGGGGGTTGGACTAGATGACATTTAAAGGTCCCTTCCAATCTAAACTGTTGTACGATGAATCAGATAAAAGTCCTCATACTATTTATAGTTGGCAAAGAACAATTCATAAGAATGCCAGAGGGTTACGCAAAGTAAGCATACTTGGAGACCATAGTGATTGCAGGTCTTTGAGATCTCTCCTCTCCTCTTTTAGGGGAAAAGTCTTTCTCCCCTTCTGCAAACTCTAGCCCCAGTGAATCTTTCCTTGATATCTATTTCACAGAAGTGAGTCACTATCAAAGCTGTATTCAAACTAAATTAGGTGACATCTCAGCTTTTGAACACAGACCTCAGAGTGCTGAAACCCCAGAAATTCAGTCCTGAAGCCTATCTGAGCTTTGTTCCATTACCACCGTTGCATTCCACCTGTCTAGAAGACTGCTAGAAGCATTTAATTTTATTTTTAATGCTTTTTTCTACTTTACATGACTGCTCCATTGTTAGCATTTGGAAAGGATTTCTGAAACCTAAAAATTCCTCTGTGATGGCAAAAAAATGCTATTCATTTGATGTCTTTGTATGTCATTCTAGCTACCATCTGCCTGTGTATTGTTTTATTTCCAAAACAAAGGATAAACAGATGATATTGTTTCTTTTGCAATGTTTGTTTACATAGGTGGGTCTTGCATTATAAAACTAAATGCTGCAAGCATCCTGTAATGCACACATGGCTTAGTGCTTACTGCCAAGTCTATGACTCTTCCTAAGAAATTTAAGTTACAATAAAATAAAATATTTAACAGATGATTTTAAATACCAGATTTCCTGAATTTTAAAGTTTCACGGCACGTTTCAGTGCCATAAAAGAGTGTGCAAACTGGTTATTTGCACACACAAAAATGCACAGTCAGCTGTTGATATTTGTGGTTGCAAGACCACAAAGGCACATTTAATGCATATTTATGCTATGATGTTTGAAATTACACTGATGTATAGCCACTTCATATTTAGAGTCCAACGTAGCTACGCAGAAATGTATCATCTGCTTGAGCAGGTTCCCTAGATCTTGGCTTTGGACATAGATGGACGTGGCCTTTCTTATTTATCTGAATTCTAGAACAGATTAATAAAGGGTAAACATTCAGCAGAACTTTGGGTCTGTTACTTCAGCCCTGTGAATTAAATACTGGAAAAGGGAAATAGTTAGGCAGTAATACTGAGATTTCTTTCATTTTTTCTGTCATTGAAAAGCATACAGCTATGAAACTGTGTACAAATTCATTGTATAATTCTAGGTACCATGTGGGCCATGTCCTACAGATCTGCAAAAGGTATTTTACAGAGAAAGTGTATGATATTATATAGCAATGTAAGCATGTATACAAAATTTCTAAAGGCACGTGCCCTTAAACTGGGAAATTTGTACAGAATAGAGAAAAACACTGAAAACCACTATTCTGATTGGTAGCATAAACAAGTAATCCTTTTGGAGGGAAATTCATAGTCATTCAAGAAGGGAACATTGGCATCAGATGAGGAATTTCTGTGCTACTGGAAGATTAGTGGTTTTTTTTTTTTTTTAGTATGTTGTGCACAGCACACAGTGGTACTCTACAATTAAAACTCCGCAATATTGAACAACATTATTACAAAAACAGAGAGACATTGATTACGTGTATTATGTTGGTTACAGTTAAGGTATAGAATACTTTTTATTCTTGCTATTATTTCCAAATTTTTAAACACTGCTTAAACGGAAACATTGTACAAATAACACTACCAACTCCAGCTCCCTGACATCTTCTATGATTCTCTGCCCTTAATTTT
Source organism: Bucorvus abyssinicus (assembly GCA_009769605.1). Classification (NCBI taxonomy): domain Eukaryota; kingdom Metazoa; phylum Chordata; class Aves; order Bucerotiformes; family Bucorvidae; genus Bucorvus; species Bucorvus abyssinicus. The sequence goes on along the minus strand of CM020024.1, from coordinate 79,803,750 downwards.
AAGACTGCCAGACACTTTGCAGTTGTTTACCTTCGTTTGACTTTTAAATAATCACAATGTACCTTTCGTCCCTTTCTTCAAATAAACACATCTCATTTTTTTTGTCTGTTTATTTACAGTCTGCCCATAATACTGCAAATTGTGGGCTTACATGTTGTTCACGTTTCAAAGCGCAATTTCAGATCTATCATTGTAGATGTTCAGCTTCAAATTACCTATTCATTATAGTTCACTATCAACGAATGGTTAAAAAACCATCAATCCAATTCCATAAACAATATAATATCCTGTACGTTTCCCCTACATCCGCACATACAAACACATACACGTTACCTCTCACAATGACTTTTGTTCTATTTCCTTCTGGAAACTAATAAAGCTTTTCATAAAATGATCCCCATTGCCACAGCAATTGATGGAGACCATCAAATCTTGTGAAAATTTGGCCGCCATTTTTGAACCTCAAGATCCTCTAGAGTCACAGGGCACTTTGTACTCGACAATTTTCTCAAGTCTACTATGAAGTACTGTGGCTGTAAAATGGTTGATCTTCTGAAGTCATTATCTAAGCTGTATATTAACACTTTGCTGAATAGTTATGTGATACCTAGCTAAATAATTTCTTCACTCTGCTCCACAGCTGCTATCTAACCATAATACACAGGACTGCCAGCTCACAGCCATGAAAATCAATAAGTAGAAACGGTAGTCAGCCTTATCTTTTTAATACCGGAACTGCGTATTCACCCTTATCACACAAATGTTAGAGAGTTTGAAGCAAGTTGGTAGGTTTTTTTACTTTTCCTGAAATATTAATGGACAGTGTGTTCTTTACACCTTCATTTGAAGTGCAACAACATATTGTTAAGTAGTTATTGCCTCTGAGTTGGCCTATTTTCAGCAGAAAATTAAGTGAATATAACTTATGGCTTCTATTAAAGCCTGTTAATACTTAAAACTTAAGTTTTAACTTATAAAAATGAAATACACTTGTGAAATCCTGGTCACAACGAAATCAATGGCAATAACCTCATTAACATAAGTGATGTCAGGTTTTCAACCACTATGACATAACAAATGGCTTTCATTAAAACTAGAATAACTGTAATGCTATTGATGATAACAAGTCCTAAATTCTTTATTTAGTTGGGTTGAAATCTAAAGTAATGACCCAATAAGCCTAAGTACTTCAGAATCTGGACTAACAATAAAAATATAGTAACAAGTAATATAATGCATTTACATCTGTACTTTCGGATTTTAGCCACAGGCTCCTGTAAGAGTAACAAGGGCCACATGTAGCAGTTTAATGTCCCCATTTCTGGATAGATTGGTGAAAAGACAGACAGATAAACACACATCCTCAGACAGCTCAGCTCATCAATTTTCCAACCAGCAGACATTCGTTAAACATGTGTCCTCATTCCAGTGTGCAGAGCCTGGGAGCAGACCCCTGGAGGACATTTCAGAAGTCAAACATGCTTGGTGGAATGGCTGATAGAACTGCACAGAAACCAGCAGGCGATCCATAATTTGAAATAACTCCAAGATTTCTTCTCCATGGGACAATGGAACTTAGGAACATGGCAATTAGTAATTTCTACCTGGAGGGATATCTGGAATGGATGAGAACAAAACATCATTTTCTTCTTTTTTGATTATGACTCTGGGAGTTATCTGCCAGCACAGTAGTTTTTTCTTTGGTTTTGATTTCAGTTCTGCCCTACCAAAAGTGGGCAATATCTCATTCTTTCTTTCAGATATGAGTTACGACCATTCATATTCAGGAGTCTGAAGCTCTAGTTATGTTTTTCTGAAGTTGCTGACATTCCCACTTCTTTAAGGATCTAGCTCTGCAGACCGCAACAGCATTGTCTCTTTACTATACTGCAGACCTCATAGATGTGGTACTGAAGAGTGATCAAAGTGCCTGTTTTCTCGGGACAGATGCTTTTTTCTCTGGACCTTCAGATTCCCTCTTAAAAGTCACCTCTGCGGGAATGCGTAACATCGCACACCCCACAACCCTCCCCAACCCCCCACCCACATTCTTATAATGGCTAAGCAGGTGGTGACTTGTAAGTACTGTGATTACTGCTATTGACTTAGCTACAAATTGTGCACACAGTGTATTTGTGTTAAAACATCCTATTATTCCTGTTATCCCTTCCTCTTGACATCCCACACTTGTTCTTTTTTTAATCCTCCTGTAATGCCATGTCTTTAAATCTTTAAGGTCTGTAAAACAAGGGGGTTTTATGCATGGGTCAGCAAGTACAGTGCCATTCTGGTACCAAGTAATACCTTCTGCCACAAGAACAGATTCTGCAGGGCCCTTTGTGAAATAATGGGTATTCAGCAAAATTCAAGATATTCCTCTCTGTCACATGTGTACCTCTTTCATATACAGAAAAGAATGGGAGTGCATGTGTGTTTGTGTGAGTGCAATTTTATACACACACACACATACACACGTTAGTTTCAACAAAGCTGTTTCTTCTATATCCTCTTGCAACAGAATTGGTAAGAGATGGTAATAATAATCTCATAGGAAGTCAAAACTGTAATCTTTATTGAAAGACTGAATTCTCAGAGTTCATTCTGGCCTTTCGCAATCAGAACACATGGCTAAATTCAAATGAGTTTATATATATCTCTTGATAGAGAACTATCTTGCCTTTAAGTTGAAATCCCTTTATTCTCATTGTCATGGAGTTACGAACGCAAATATTTCAAGTGCAATTAATAGGAATAAGGAGATCATGACTTGGCTCAAATAACAATCATCACTTCTTTTTTTTTTTCATTTCTAATTTCTCACATCTCCAGCCTGTGATATTCCATTACATATTTCTCTCCAGTGGCAGTAAAGCATAGCATGAGGCACCCAATTAGTCATAGCTTAATACAAACTGCATTACAAACAACAAAGTAGAATGCAAGATACCAGAAATAATTACATCCCTTAAGCTATAGCTATCATTTAATGTAGCATATGGCTAACAGAAATGGAGTAAAATGCCAATTTTCCCTCTGTTGACTTTTTGCAGAATAACAGAGACTACAATAACCTCTATTCAGAGAATACAAAGTGCCAAAGTCTTTGGAGGAGTATATCTGCTTGTATGAGTCAAAACGAAGTCAGAGCTGCAAGTGATATAGGGAGACGAGTGGTATTCCTTGGGAGTCAGTATTGGGAGTGGTGCTGTTTAACATCTTTGTCATCAACATGGACAGTGAGATTGAGTGCACCCTCACCAAGCTGCGTGATGCAGTCGACACACTGGAGGGAAGGGATGCCATCCAGGGAGACTTTGATGGGCTTGAGAGGTGGGCCTATGTGAACCTCATGAAGTTCAACAAGATCAAGTGCAAGGTCCTGCACATGGGTCAGGGCAATACCAATAGAAGCTGGGCAATGAATCAATTGAGAGCAGCCCTGCAGAGAAGGACTTGGGGGTAATGGTGGAAGAAAAACTGAATATGAGCCAGCAACCTGTGCTCGCAGCTCAGAAAGCCAACCATATCCTGGGCTGCATCAAAAAAAGCACGACCAGCATGCCAGCTCTACCCCACTCTGTGAGACCTCGCCTGGAGTACTGCATCCAGCTTTGAGGCCCCCAACATAAGAAAGACATGGACCTGTTGGAGTGAGTGCAGAGGAGGGCCACAACGATGATCAGAGGGCTGGAGCACATCCTCTATGAGGACAGGCTGAGGGAGTTGGGTTTGTTCAGCCTGGAGAAGCGAAGACTCCGGGAAGACCTTACAGCAGCCTTCCAGTACCTAAAAGGGACCTACAAGAAAGCTGGAGAGGTACTTTTTGCAAGGGCATGTAGTGATTGGCCAAGGGGTGATGGCTTTAAACTGAAAGAGAGTAGATACTTATGAGATGTAAGGAAGAAGGTCTTCACTGTGAGGTGGTGAGACACTGGAACAGGTTTCCCAGAGAGGTTGTGAATGCCCCCTCCCTGGAATTACTTAATGCCAGGTTGGATGGGGCTTAGTGCAACCTTGTGTAGTGGAAGGTGTCCCTGCCCATGGCAGTGGGGTTGGAACTAGATGATCTTTAAAGGTCCCTTCCAACTCAAACCATTCTACGGTTCTATCAAGATTGGTGAAGGAAGAAAATCTAGTAGTTTTCAAATCATTAAATATTCCTTTTTAGCAACTAACTTTATGATCGTTCTATGATAAATCTTACCTGTCTTTCTAGACTGTGTATTTGCTTTTATTTTTAAGAAAGTGGTAGACAAAATGTGGTAGTTCTGTTCTGTGGTGTACTACAAAGAGATTTCTTTGGTTCTATTGCCCTCCTGTTTTTCCAGATTGCATTTCAGGTTTTTCAATTAAAGAAGCACATTGATTGTGAGTTAAATTTACTTTAAGATGATGCCATTCATCTGATTTTATGATAAGTATTGATTTTTATTTAGCAGCTACTGTGTGGTTTCAATAAAACTAATAATAAATGTTGTTGATGCATGTTATTTACTGTTTGATCTGAGTTTTATAGCTAGGGGACTTTCTTGAAGACATGTGATATGTTAATAAATACACTAATGTGCTCATCCAGTTCAGCTGTCAAGTATGGAAGTCTTCTTATTATTGCTAGAGTAACTTTAAGATTACATCTTTACACTGGAGGGTGCAGTTAATTTTAAATAGAATGTGTTTGTTCACCTGCTGTTTGACTTTTACAAATGTTATAGTAATCCTCTGCATTTGTTTAGCTTGCTTGTACTTTAGCATATGATTGCACAGTTGTATACATCCTATTGAGCAGGTAGATCATGTGGATACATGCAACTCCCTTCGGAGTGTTCTCACTTTGCAAGTCTCACTTCACCACATCTATATTGTTGTGACCTAAGACCAAGCACGAAGGGAGTTGCACATCTCCACACGGTCTGCCTGCTCAATACCTTTCGGCCTGAATTTATGGCCACCCAGCTGATAGGAGGAAAATCTGAGATAAGCAACATCTTCTGTAGTTTTCTCCCAGAGGCACACATCTGATCTGCAAAAAAGAAAACCAAGTCGGGTTTTCCCTTCCAATGCCATCTCATGACTGACACCAAGCATAGTGAAGGACCAGGGATCTAACGTGACCTGCCTCAAGGATAGAGAGGTAATATTTTTAAATCAGAATTCTTATACAGGAAATGTAAGGAATAACATCTCAAGAGGTCCCTTGCTTTTTGGATTCTCCCAAATCCTCCCAAACAGACTGGATGCCATAATGACCATTTGACCAAATACGATTTCTACAGGATTTCTATCTATTCTATACTATAGAAATAGTGTTACAAAAACACGTTGTGTCACTGCTCTCAGGTTTCGTTATTCAGGAGGCTCACATAAGTTATTCGAGTCTAATTCTGATTTCAGCATTTTAGTATGAATCACAATTTCAATGAAATACTGGTCCAATTATGATTAACGCATAATGTAAACTCAAGAACTGTTCATAAACTAAATTTTGCAAAAAATCTTAAGATTTTTTGATATGTTGTGAACATATGTCATATAAGAAGTGCTAGTTCAGTGTTCATATCAATTATTCCTATATTATTATTGGATAATAATTTATTTGAACCATGGTTAGTTAATGTTTATACATCAGAAGGTATTATTTTTCTCCTGATATAATAATGAAATTTGCTAGATCAGAAAAGAGAGAGTGTTAGCATCTGAACACTTGAATTTTGAGATAAAAATCATTAATGAAAAAATACTGATAATTTCAGATTTTGCATAAACTGTCATTTTTAAATTAAGTCCTTGGAATAAAATAACTCAGGAATAAGAATAAAAGTCTGTTGAAAAGATGCCTGTTGAAAAGCACAGGTGCAAACAGCACCTGGGGGAGCTGTTTGACAGCCAGCCGAATATGAGCCAGCTGGCAATGTGCCCAGATGATCAAGAAGGCCAATGGCATCCTGGCTTGTATCAACAATAGTGCGGCCAGCAGGAGTAGGGAAGTGATTGTACCCCCTGTACTCAGTACTGGTGAGGCTGCACCTGAAATACTGTGTTCAGTTTTGGGCCCCTCACTTGAAGAAGGACATTGAAGTGTTGGAGCAAGTCTAAAGAAGGGCAACAAAGCTGGTGAAAAGTTTGGAGCACAAGTCTGAGGGAGCTGGGGTTATTTAGCCTGGAGAAAAGGAGGTTGAGGAGAGACCTTATTTCTTAACTTGAAAGGAGGTGGTAGCGATGTGGAGATTGGTCTGTACTCCCAGGTAAAAAGTGATAAGATGATAGCAAATGACCTCAAAATGCACCAGGGGAGATTTAGGTTGGATATTAGGAAAAATTTCTTTACAGAAAGGGTCGTGAAGCATTGGAACAAGCTGTCCAGAGAAGTGGTGTAGTAACCCTCCCTGTATGTGTTTAAAAGACATATAGACGTGGTGCTGAGGGACATGGCTTAGTGATGACCTGGCAGTGCAGGGCAAATGGTTGGACTTGATGATCTCAAAGACCTCTTTCAACCAAAATAATTCTGTGAATTTTTTTAAATTTCATTATAAGCTACTTCAAAATATTTGGTCAACGTTATTTGTTGATTAAATTATCCAGTTAATCTATGGCTAAATGTATGAATCTCTAAGCTTAGTAAAATTGTATTGCTCACAAACTGGACATTTCACTAGAAAAATTAAGACTCGCATGAAATTTTCCCTGTTGATAAAAATTAACTTATTTGAAAGACAAAACTGAGTTGAACATATTCAGATTATACTTAATTAAAACAAATAGAAAAAAGAAAAGATAGACCTTTTCTTTTCTTTTTTTCTTTTCTTTTCTTTTTTCTTTTCCTTTTCTTTTCTTCTCCTCTCCTCTCCTCTCCTCTCCTCTCCTCTCCTCTCCTCTCCTCTCCTCTCCTCTCCTCTCCTCTCCTCTCCTCTCCTCTCCTCTCCTCTCCTCTCCTCTCCTCTCCTCTCCTCTCCTCTCCTCTCCTCTCCTCTCTCTCCTATCCTCTCCTCTCCTCTCCTCTCCTCTCCTCTCCTATCTCCTCTCTCTCCTCTACTCTCTCTCCTCTCCTCTCCTCTCCTCTCCTCTCCTCTCCTCTCCTCCTCTCCTCTCTTTTCTTTTCTTTTCTTTTCTTCTTCTTCTTTTCTTTTCTTTTTCTTTTCTTTTCTTTTCTTTTCTTTTCTTTTCTTTTCTTTTTCTTTTCTTTTCTTTTCTTTTCTTTTCTTTTCTTTTCTTTTCTTTTCTTTTCTTCTTTTCTTTTCTTTTCTTTTCTTTTCTTTTCTTTTCTTTTCTTTTCTTTTCTTTTCTTTTCCCTTCTCTTCCCGCACCTTCCCTTCCCGCACTTTCCCGCACCTTCCCTTCCCTTCCCGCACCTTCCCTTCCCGCACCTTCCCTTCCCGCACCTTCCTGCACCTTCCCTTCCCGCACCTTCCCTTCCCGCACCTTCCCGCACCTTCCCGCACCTTCCCTTCCCGTACCTTCCCGCACCTTCCCTTCCCGTACCTTCCCTTCCCACACCTTCCCGCACCTTCCCGCACCTTCCCTTCCTGCACCTTCCCTTCCCGCACCTTCCCGCACCTTCCCGCACCTTCCCTTCCCGTACCTTCCCTTCCTGCACCTTCCCTTCCCGCACCTTCCCGCACCTTCCCGCACCTTCCCTTCCCTCACCTTCCCGCACCTTCCCTTCCCGCACCTTCCCGCACCTTCCCGCACCTTCCCGCACCTTCCCTTCCTGTACCTTCCCTTCCCGTACCTTCCCGCACCTTCCCTTCCCGTACCTTCCCTTCCCGCACCTTCCCGCACCTTCCCTTCCCGCACCTTCCCGCACCTTCCCTTCCCGCACCTTCCCTTCCCGCACCTTCCCGCACCTTCCTGCACCTTCCTGCACCTTCCCTTCCCTTGTTTTTCTTTTTTTCATTTAAGTTGATTGACCTGGCTGTCACTATTTTCATTACTTTTTTTAGCTTAGAGGACCGTTCTTTATTTTGAAGTCTTTCCCTGTTTAGAATCCAGAGTACTAGAGGTCACTTATGATGAAAGAATCTTTGAACATCCATTATCTACAGGCACTGAAAGATTAGAGCTGTCATTTCCAGAAGTACATATTGAGAGAAAACTGCTATTTTTTAGTCTAATTTTGTTTTGAGAAACTGTTTAATACAGCACTGTCCATCAAGTGGGTGTAGAAGGCTTAAGTATGAAAGATAATTTGAAAACACTCAGTGTCAGTTAAGTCACCTACCAATTACAGTATATTGAAAGCACTCTGAATGACATATGTTCCTATTTTATCAACAAAGATACTGTATACAGCAATATGTATCTGATGAACAGTTTTCACCCTCATTTTCTAAGAAAACAAGTTTTGTGTAATGATCTGTCTTAATATGTTTACACGTGCCTTACTATCTGTCCTTCTGTATGTCATCTATGAGAAACAGTTTTGAGCTCAGTGGCAGATTTTGACCAATAAAGACAAAAAGGGACAAAGAAAATGAAGTTTCCTGAAGTGTTGTTAAAATAGGCAGTGGGGCAAAGAAAAGAAATTTGGTGAGTTCTTCAGCTTTATGTTAAACAACAGAGAGCTTGATCACTGGATAGAGGATCAGTCAATGGTTGAAGTTAAATGTAGGATACAAATATGAAAAAATAACCCAGGCTTCATTAATTCCATACCCACAGAATATTTTTTTTATAGCTTTTGTGAACACTGTTCTATGAGGAATACTGCATTTGCATTACTGTTGTGATTACAGTCTGTAAATACCTTGTTCTTAATTCTTCAACAAATGAAATATATGTGAAGGTGTCTGAGGACTGGAGGAAAGCCAGTGTCGCTCCAGTGTTCCAAAAGGGCAAGAAGGAGGACCCAGGAAATTACAGGCCAGTCAACCTCCATCCCTGGTAAGGTTATGAAACAATTCATTCTGGATGTTTTCTCCAAGCATGTGGAGGAAATGAAGGTGTCGCCATTTAGATCCCGCCCACAACTAAAGCCACACATTCTATTTTCTCCGGAGAAGGAAATACAACAACTATTTAAGGGTCAAGGCAGAGAATAAGGGAGGACTAAACACACCACTTATGGCCATGAGAAACACCAGACTCGACTAGGGGAAACAAAATCAATTTAATTCAAAACAACCAAACCACAACCAACTGAATTAGAATAAGACAGAAAGAGAACAAGATCTTGAATACATCCCCCCAACCCTCCTTTTTTTCCCAGGCCTGGCCTTACTACCTCCTTCCACACACCCTATCAACCTCCCTGCCCAACCTCAACTCAGTACCAGAGTGGGGGAAACACAGGATGGGGGGCTGAAGTAATTTTTAACCCCCTGCATGAGATTCCAGCTGCTTGCTTCATAGAAAGCATGTCTCACAGGTTCCTACAACCATGTGGCTCCCCCCACAGGAGAAAGCCTGGCATGAACACCTCCAGTTTACATGGCAGGTCTGCTGCCAGGGTATACTCTCCCAGCACCGAGCCAAGCCGGCACCAATCTTCCTGGAATCTCCAAGGGGAAATCATGCTTGACCAATTTGATAGCCTTCTATGATGGAATGACTAGATGGGTAGATGAGGGGAGAGCGGTGAATATTGTCTACCTTGCCTTTAGCAAGGCTTTTGACACTGTTTTCCACAACATCCTCATAGGGAAGATTAGGAAGTGTGGGTTAGATAAATGGACAGTGAGATGGATTGAGAACTGGCTGAATGACAGAGTTTAGAGAGTTGTGATCAGTGGTGCAGAGTCTAGCTGGATGCCTGTAGCTAGTGGTGTTGCCCAGGGGTCAGTACGGGGTCCAGTCTTGTTCAATGTATTCATCAATGAGCTGAATGAAGAGTTGGCGTGTATGCTCAGCAAGTTTGCTGATGATATAAAACTGGAAGGAGTGGCTGATGCTGAACGGCAGCATGGCCTTCTAGTGTGAGACCTGGACAGGCTAGAGAGTTGGGAGGAGAGGAACCTAGTGAGGTTCAACAAGGGCAAGAGTGGGGTCCTGCATCTGGGAGGAATAGCTTCATGCACCAGTATGGGTTAGGGGTTGACCTGCTGGAAAGCAGCTCTGCAGAGAACCTGGGAGTCCTGGTGGACAACAAGGTAACCATAAGATAACAATGTGCCCTTGTGGGCAGCAAGACCAATAGTATCCTGGGGTGCATTAAGAAGAATGTGGTCAGCAGGCTGAGGGAGGTTCTCCACCCCTGCTACTCTGTCCTAATGAAGTCACATCTGGAGTACTGTGTCCAGTTGTGGTCCCCTCAGTTCAAGAGAGAAAAAGAACTACAGGAGAGAGTCCAGCAAATGGTTATGAAGATGATTAGGGGACTGGAACATCTCTTCAAGAAGAAGGCTGAGGTACTGAGTATGTTTAGGCTGGAGAAGATAAGACTGAGTGATATCTTATCAATGCTTATCAATATCTAAATGGCATGTGTCAGGAGGATAGGGCTAGTCTGTTTTCAATGATGCCCAGTGACAGGACAAGGGGCAACAGGCATAAAGTGGACCACAAGAAGTTCCTCATGAACATAAGGAGGGTGTCAGAGCACTGGAAGAGGCTGCATAGAGAGATTGTGCAGTCTCCTTCTCCGGAGATATTCAAAACCTGCCTGGAAGGGATCCTATGCAACACGGTCCAGATGAACCTGCTTTAGCAAGGCGGGGTTGGACTAGATGATCTCCAGAGGTCCTTTCTAAGCCCTACCATTCTGTAATTCTGTGGTTCTGTGAAGCAAAAGTATACATACATAAGAATAATGCATATACGCATACAGTCATATGCATGTGCATGTCAATGCAAAACTTGGTGCTGTAGGTTTTTTGGCTTCCAATTTGGATTCTACCATTGCTGTGTTACTGTAATGTCCTATGTAAGTCTTGTAGTTCTATAATTTCCAGGTTTTACTATTGTAACATTCATGGAAACAAATTATCCCAAAAAAAAAAAAAAAAGAAAGAAAGAAAGAAAATTCCTAAATACTAAGTTGAACGATTTCATTCTTTTCATTCTTCTTTTCTTCTTTTATTTTTTTCCACCCATTACATGATAATGATCTGATTGTTTGATGTACATTCCTTTTGTCCTTTGTGAGCACACAAACTAAATGTGAACCACCTGAAACAGAATAGACAATGTCAGTGTTATGTCAGATGAAAAAAAAATTTGAATTAAACAAATTAATCATTTATAACTATTTCAATAGACTCTTCACTCGACCTTGAAGTGCAGTTCAGCATAATAAAAAGGGTACGATGTCTCGAGGGAATTTAATCTGTTTCTTTTTCAGCACTGAAACTGTCCTGGAAAATTTTAACTGAGGTGCTAGAAGTTTCATTTCAGATCAAACCAGGGAAAGCACTAAATCTCCTTTTCTTCAGTAAAGGAACAATCCAGAGGGAGGATTTCCAAGACATTCAAACCCTATATAAACAGATATGGGACACGTATATATATATATAAAAAAACATATAAACACAAACTTAAAATCTAGTCAGGCCAGTAACTGTATGACTATTCATTATTAGTAGTAAACTATCATTATTCTAGGTCAAATCCTTCAAAATGCTCAGTAACCATTGTTCTCAAATGAGGTGATTGCAGTTTAACACTTCTACAAGTGCAGTCACTATGCTAAACGAGCTTTTCCTGAAAAACTAGCCAATTATTTAAATCCTTCACTGGAGGTGAGAACTTTTGCTACTGTGACACTACTATTTTGAAAGGTATTTTTAAAGTTATTTAGCACTAGGATATTCAAAGTATTTAGGGATTAACTCTTTTTTCAAGACCAGATACGTTGTGTCAGGTTCAGTTAAAGACCATAGGGGTGTTTAAATACCTACATATAGTTTGGTGCCTGAGCTTTATAATAATCAACAAATACCTGATAAATAAGACTTGACGCTGTTTCCACAAAAAAAATGTCTAATGCTGTTTGAGATGCCATAGGTTATAGCCATCCCGTCCGCCACTTTGGAAGACTGATATAATTGAATATATTGGTCACATGAAAAGAATGAGATTTTTTACATAAAATTGGCTTTCTACAGTCTGGAACAGAATCTCACCCCTTACAGCTTGATAGAATTCACTGCAATTTTAGGTTTTCAACAAAATACCCTCAAAGAAATTCTACTGATTTCTATCAACTATGTCAGCTTTGCCAAGAGATAACACCATATGAATGAAGTCAGACTAGTTGACTAATGTGGTGGGATTCAACAACACCTCAGCCTAGGCCATATTGACCACCATCAGTGGTCCACCCTGGCCTCCAATCGGGAGATTTGGAGACACACCATACATAACGCTGCTGTCTCCTTTGAGAGCACGCGTAGAATCAGGCTCGAGGAGAAAAGACAGCGCAGAAAGAACCGTGCCTCGACTATACCACCCAAGGAGACCCTCCGGTGTGCTCTTTGCAACCGGTCTTGCCTATCCCTCATTGGCCTTTTCAGCCATCAGCGCGCTTGCAATAAGCGTGGGCAAAGCTCTTCCCAAATCTTCGTCCGCGAAGCCAAGCCATGATGATACTGATAGGGTGGCCAACTCATCCGTAGACATCACAGATATGTCTGATGGATCCTGCCTACAGAAATTTTTTAGTCTTCAAGTGACCTACACGTATGTCTCAGTCCTAATCTTTTTATGCTCAGAAAGGTAGATGCCAGTGTCACCTGCAGGTCTGAATATTCAGTTGACCAAAAATTATGTTTAACAGGAATTAGAACTCTAGTTTGAAATTACTGGGAGTTAGCCATCTGTGCCTTAAAGCATTGACTACAAAATCTCTGTTATATGTAGAACCTGGAGGACAAGCACAAGATGAGAAATCATTGGCTATGTCTTGCTCAGTCGATCAGAGGCAGAATTGATGATGTCTGCAACTGCTAAATAAAAGAGAACTGGGGACCTATCTATCACTGCTCCTCATGCCAGGTGCCACAAAGTGGCTTAAGAAGTTATATTGCTTGGGGACATATCTCTTCAGAAACTGACAAGAGAAAACTAGGGAGGAAGCTCAAGCCCTTGACACGTCACCATATACACTGCTTTTTGTTATCTCATTTTATGGCAATGTGAATTTCTGTAGCGTTGTCTTTCTCTCTCTCTAAAGGCTTAGCCATTAGCTAGACAGAGGTAGATATAAACTAGGTGGTAACTACTTGGCCTTAAGGAAAGAGGTAGGTCTTTGACTATTTAATTAAGCAGTTTAGGCAAAGAGACATTTAAGTCTTTAATACATTGCTTCGTAATATAGACTAGGGCATTAGTAAGACAGCGTCTCCTACCAATCTTCTCTATGAACAAAATGTCTCCAGGGAAAAAGACTGAAAACAATCTTCTACTTTTTTAATAGTTACTGAAGTTTATACTTACAAAATGTTCATGTAATTGAACAAAACATAAGATTCTATTTCTTTCTCTTTCACTGATGACTTGGCTTGACAACTTTTCTAGCTTCCAGGGAAATTTTCTCAGCAAATTTTACCAGCTTATTTGTGAGGAGATTCAAAAGGATAAACAGCAAATCATTTGAAGAGAAACTACAAGAAACAATTTTTTCAGATCTTCTGCTTAAAATTTGAATTTCAGTGCTTACACCCTAATTCTGCAGATGTATTGCAAAGCTGCTTTATCATTGTGAATTGTCAACTAACAATTGTGCTATGACAGTTCAAAGTCACTTTAACTTTAATAAAATGTTGCTGATTCTTACTGTCTTGTTTTCTGATACAATCATTATGATCATATTTATGATCTATGTTCCCCACATCAATTACCTCATGGTCATGAAACTTATTTAATTTATGAGTAGAATTATAAGGCATATTGTCTCAGTACTTGCAAAATACAGTGAGCTCAGTTTCTCCCCATTTCTCAGACTTTCTTTTTGCAATACTTGCTTTCTGATTTTGCTTAGAATTTCTCTTCCATATGTTCTTACCCAAAAATATAATTTCAGGTATTAAACATCAAATAGTTTATTAGCTGATTTTATATGATAAAAGCTTAGCTTGGCACATTCCTTAAAACATGAGCAAATGCATTTTGTAGAAAAGGACTGAGTACTTAAGTACTACTACTTAAGTAGTAGTTACTGTACTAGGTATAGAAATGATTCAGCAGCCAATAAAAATAAGAACACATTTTTTGTTGTCTTGGGTTCAGAAGAACTTCCAGTCTGAGCACATAGAGAAAGGAGAAAATATAAGAGGAATAAAGAATGTGACAAAGGCAAAAAAACCAGGGCTGGTTAGAACACTGGAGGGAAGTAGAAAATAGGGACTATGAGGAAAGATCATGTAGGAAAGCTGATGTGAAGAGATCGAGAGAAGGGTGAAACAAATATACCAAGTCACTACAGCACTAGAAGGCTGTGATTAGACAAACAGTGTCCTCTCGCCTCTCCCATTGGGACTGACTCAAGTGGTACTGCTGCCTTTACTGGCTTAGATTATACTTGGTGGTGTACCAAACTAACAAACAGTTCCAGTCACTCTTTAACATCCACAGGTTACTGACATGCAGCAGAAGGAAAATCCAGGACTGTTCCCCCTTAAGAGGATCCCCACATGATCCAATTGCACAAGTAGATGGTCTTTGCAGGAAACTTGGCCACAAACGAAGTTCAGAAGGGAAGCTAAACGTAAAGGAAGTGGGAATTTCCTCAAAAATTATATGACTACAGATACCCATTTTTATAGATATAGTATTGGGCAAGAAGATTACCTCTCAGGATGTTTCTTTTCTTTCTAATTTCTGAAATAAAACTTCCCTGATGTGTGCAAATAGCTTCTATCCTAATCTGTCTATGGTCTGAGTATGCTGCCCTCCAGGGCTCATATTTTAAAAATTACTTGAGAGCTAAAGTCTGAGTTCATCAAAATTTTTTCTTTTAAAACTTTTGTAAACTCAGTTCTAGATGGCCTTTTCATGCTCATTGCACAAAAAGACTCACAAATTATTTTAGTACTTACCCATTACCTGATCCAGACAGAAACTTTCACATTTGGGTTTATGTATGGTTATGAGTGAAATGTAACTAGAACAAATAGCATTATTTTCCTTTTGCAGTGTTCAGAAAACTCACTTATGTCAATAAAGACTAGGTAGAAGTCCTTCCTCTATTTATCTGGTTTTAAAATGTATTTTCTATGAAGTCCATACAGAAAATGCTCTTAATACTGGACTGTAGAACAGTTCTTATGTTATTCCTCCATACCAGTTGTCTGTTCAAAGTAGAACAGTTTTAACTAGAGGAAGAGTAAGTTCACATTCCTCTCTAAATATTATATCTATTAGGATTTTCTTTGAGGTATGGTTTAAGTATCTTTAAACAAAGGAAGAACTGCAATATGAATACCCACTTGCTGAAACCTCTGTCTACTAGGCTACAAGAGCAGAGGAAAGTACTACTTCCTCTTTCTGCCACCATCTAGAAAAGAAACTATTTTAAATGCCTAACCAAGGGTGATATTCAAGGCTATGAACCTAGTAGAACCTCTAATCGCTTTATAGTCTTAGGCTAAACTGTATTTATATCAGCACTCCTTATTTCTTACATTAGGTGGCTTGTACTCCTTTATTTTATATTTCGTATATCTCATGCTAAGGTACTCAAATTTTGTAGAGAGCCTGAGTTTGCTGTAGAGAAATCAGCAGACAAAAAGATACTGGAAGTTTGGCTCATTGTTCAAGTACGAAATCCACTTAACCTCTAACTCTCAGAAACTGGCTGTTTAGAAGGCTCAATTAAAAACAGCTGTGAATTATATGACTAATCTAATCAATCATAAAGGTTTCTTCATACATGCAATGAAATATCACATTTCAGCCTCACAATTAATATGTACTGCAAATTCATTTTCATGAGCTTTCTTTTCCATTCATCACTGATTTAGTGATGTACAAGTATGTGATGCCTGCAAAATTACAGGTGTCTCTTTCGTTTTTACTAGACAAGGTATAATACGTAAATTATTTTTTTTCTGTGGGAGAGAGGCATGTTAGTATGGGACAGTAAAAAGGTAAGGAGAGTTCATTTGTGTATGTGATGAAGAAAGTTTCTCCGTCCCTTACTAAAAAAATTATGCAAAGTTATGCATCAGGAGGCAGCTTCAGAAATACAGAAATTGAAGGTGTAACTAGAAATAGGAGATGGGAAGAAAGACCAAAATGGTTGTCATGTAGGCAGGCACAGTAGCAAAGTCATATGGGGTGAGAAGGGAGGTTAATCTGAGGAAAAATATCATGTGGGAAACAAAGAAAACAACAATGGAGTTTGTTTTGAACTTCACTTATATAGATGTACATCAGGAGTACAATCAGTGTAACTATTCTGGGTGTAAAAGAGAGTAAAAGGGATGTGAGTTTGAGCAATTACGTGAGAAACTTCTCAAGTCCGTGACTCTGAGATACTGTCAGCACCAGTTTTGCCTTTTATGAATTTTTTTCTACTCATTCACAACTTCAATGAATCTTGAGAATCTACAAACCAGTACAGAATAGGACTGCCAATATTGGAATGGTGCTGTTTAACATCTATGCCGGTGACATGGACAGTGGGATCAAGCGCACCTTCATCAAATCTGCTGATGACACCAAGCTGCGTGATGCAGTCAACACACTGGAGGGAAGGGATGCCATCCAGGGAGACTTCAATGGGCTTGAGAGATGGGCCTGTGTGAACCTCATGAAGTTCAACAAGATCAAGTGCAAGGTCCTGCACATGGATCAGGGAAATGAATCGAGAGCAGCCCTGCAGAGGACTGTGGCAGTGCAAACCCCCTGACTGCTTGCACAGAGCTTGCACAAAAAACAGGCCCTGCAGAAGCACCTGATAAGCATCAGGAGCTACCTCCTAGGGATATTAGCCCCTCGGAGTCTAGATTCCATTAACTGCATCCTGTCCGTGTTGCCTGAAAGTGACCACAGCTCACACTCGACCAGGGTGTAAATGGGGCCTTGCCGGAGAACCACTTTTGAGTTGGTTCTCCTCGGAGCACCAGGTAGTGCAGTTGGAGACTCTCCCCTCGAGTCGGGACGCTGCTTGAGGAGACTTCCCGGGACTCACCTCAGATCGGGACACCATCCGAGTGTACCTCCCTGGGATTGAGTGATCCTCACCCCGGCGTTAGTAAGTGACCCTCTCGGTATCACTAGGTGAGAGATTCTCCATTTATATCAGCAAGCTGTGCACATTTTGGGTCATCCCTCCTTAGAGTTTGTTCTTTAGTGTTCAGAAATTTGTTGTGCAGTGATAATTCCCCACTGACATCCGAACCTGTACAGATGGAATGCCAGGCAAATTTGTTTGCAATAAATCCATGGTTTTCAGATAGCTGCTGCTGTCTGGTTTGTGGGTACCTCCGTGACAAGGACTTGGGGGTACTGGTGGAAGAAAAACTGAGTATGAGCCAGCAACCTGTGCTCGCAGCTCAGAAAGCCAACCATATCCTGGGCTGCATCAAAAAAAGCACGACCAGCATGCCAGCTCTACCCCACTCTGTGAGACCTCGCCTGGAGTACTGCATCCAGCTCTGGGGCCCCCAACATAAGAAAGACGTGGACCTGTTGGAGTGAGTGCAGAGGAGGGCCACAACGATGATCAGAGGGCTGGAGCACATCCTCTATGAGGACAGGCTGAGAGAGTTGGGGTTGTTCAGCCTGGAGAAGTGAAGACTCCGGGAAGACCTTACAGCAGCCTTCCAGTACCTGAAAGGGACCTACAAGAAAGCTGGAGAGGTACTTTTTGCAAGGGCATGTAGTGATTGGCCAAGGGGTGATGGCTTTAAACTGAAAGAGAGTAGATATTTATGAGATGTAAGGAAGAAGGTCTTCACTGTGAGGTGGTGAGACACTGGAACAGGTTTCCCAGAGAGGTTGTGAATGCCCCCTCCCTGGAATTGCTTAATGCCAGGTTGGATGGGACTTAGTGCAACCTTGTGTAGTGGAAGGTGTCCCTGCCCATGGCAGTGGGATTGGAACTAGATGATCTTTAAAGGTCCCTTCCAACTCAAACTATTCTATGGTTCCATGATCTTATGAAAACATCCCTTAACTTTTTCCCTACTAAGAGTGCTCAGTTTAGCTTTTATCCAAGACCTAATCAGACACTGTCAATATAGCATGTAAATTATATTCTAATGTGATTTAACTACATTTTCCTAGATGCTAAAACTTAGACTTCCTTCTCACAGCTGAAGGAATCCGAGATTTGACAGCTGCTGCCTTTCACCTTGTCATTTTCCTCCATTCACTTTTACGTACCCATGAGACGTGATGATTAATGATCTAGCCTTACATGGTCTTGCTGGACAGTGTGAAACTCCAGTGGCTTCACGGATACGTGCCCACCCAGCTTAGCAACTTGAAGATTGTCAGCAGGTTTAATGCTCTGTTAATGCAAGAAGCCACACCAAATTATATGTTTCAAACTCTGTTTTAAAATCAGTTGGATGTTTTGCCTGTTACTACCACTGGAAGATTATTCCAGGAAACTTTTTTCTAATTTTCAAATAGTTTATAGACATTTGTTTTTGTGATAACATTAACCTTTAGCTCAAATAGATATCTTTCTTGCTGCTGTTTACCCCTGGTGGTTTTAATATTATCTGTCATCTCAGACTTATGTTCCATGATCTTTTCATCTCTTTTTTGCATGAAAAGTTGTCTATTCCCTAATCATCTTAGTCTGCACCTGTTCCAATACAATTTCATTTTTCTTCAAGACAGGTGACCAAAACTTCATGGAGCCATTCATGAGATGTCTTACCATAGTCCAGGGTTCTTGGGATACATAGCCATCAAGCCCTGAGTATTGTAAGAATACCTTGCCTGTCATAAGTTTTTAGTTACCTTCCTTACTTGTATGTTTATATTCACTCCCTCAAATATGAACATGATTTTGAACTGTTTCATTAATATGTGGATATTTCAAATGTTTATTACTGGTTGTACTATTTTCTAGATAATGTGCATATTATGTTCAGTGTTTTTATTAACTGTGGATTTTTTTTTTTTAAAAAAAAAAACCTATCAAATACATCAACTTTGTTTTTCCTCAATATCCATTCCATTCTCTAGTATTACAAATTTTTCTTGTCTTGACTTTTAAAGCCAGAAACAGGAACAAAAGCAATTACGGGTCTAACCTAAGATTCACATTCGTAGTAGTAGTGTTGACCTCAGAAGAAGAAAAACTTTCACGTGATATGTTTCATATTATTTATATTAACTGTACACAGACAAGTGCTTTCTGGCATTGATACAAAACAAATGATGCTTGATCACAGTCATAATCAATTTGTACTATTCTGATAGATTTGACACTAGTAGAAGACATTAACTATTACAAAAGTATTAAAATTTGAGCTATGTTCCTGACTCAGAGTTTTGGGGCTTGGGGGTAAGAGTGATAGAACATTTGAAGATTATTTTCTCTGGCACATTATATATTCTTATTCTTGCTATCTTAACAATTTGTAACAACATGGAACTGAAGAATCTTGTCTTAAACATTCTAGTTGAACAAGTTTTTCAAAGTATATACTTCTGAGGGTTGTACAGCTGTGAGCTTTTGAGTCGAATCTGCTACATGATTGCTGCACACTTCATTCTTGTATGATATAAGTGTCATTGTCCTGAGATAAGTGAAGTTCCATGTCTCCATTCTGAAAAAAATCCTCCACTTAGTTGGACTTCTGTGCCCACATGAAGCCAAAGGTCTGATGAAAGTCTTGGTTAGGAAATTGCCCTGGAGCTAGGAGCGGGAAATTGAATTGCTTATATGAAGGAATTTGGTTATGAGAGCTTTTCTTCAAGCCACTTGGGCCTGTCAGGGTTAGCTATCAGAGCTATCAAGGTTTTAGGGGTTTTAATGTCATATAAAGCCTGTATGTGACTGAAGCTTTCAAACCTTTTGCTCAGCCACAATTCTATTTCTACAGATATGAGCGTTTTTCATAAGCAGAAAATATCTTCCAGTTGTGAGGCTTCACTACTGAGCATACAGCTCAGAGCATGTCTGGCGAAAAAACAGCTGCTTCACAGGATTACTGTAGAAATTATCCAGAAAAAATATTACTCTATTGGGAAAAACTTAAGAGTGTTTAATCTTCACTATAAGCCAGAATCACTCTCAAATATTCTTTTAAGAGGAAACTGCTAGGACATAGTTGGACTAAGAACTCATAGCACCATGAAATCACTGGGAACACTTTCTGATGCACTGGGTAAGAGAGGGTGTTTTGAAACCTGAGGAAAAGCACCAATCTGCCACTAGATCTTCACTAGGTCACTTTGCTCCTGAGGGAATCGGGGAATCAGTATTCATGCTAACCACTTTGATAAGTTACAAATTCTTGGGGATTCTGGGGGTTCAGAAGTGCTCCTGAATACCTTGTTGTGCAACAATACGCCATTCTGATTACACTGATTACTAGAAAACACTCTGATGCCTTGGGTATGAACTCTTTAAGGGTTCATATGCTGTTACTCTTTGAGTACTTGAGTGTCCTAGGGAAATTTTATAGGCTCCCACTGCCCAATTTCCTTATTTGTCAAGGCCTTGGGTAAGGAGCACTTAGTTATTATTGGTTACCCCCCAAAAAAAGACTGAAAGAATTGCTCTAGTTGGGAATATAAAAACCACTATCATGTCTATGACTGTAATCGAAAGCAGATGAGTAGGTATGAGTATGGAGAATCAGATAACCATATGTGATAATACCTCCACCACAAGTTTTCCTAGCCTTCAAGTATTTGCAACACAAGAATTTCTTGACCCAAAAACTGTTTTCATGTTTTCAGTAATCCTCAGTTCATTTCTTCTGTATGAATTCTCTTGAAATACATTAAAACTTCTAGCATCCTGTAATACGGAATTTTATGCTTTGACAGCATGTTTTGTAAAGAACTTAGAAACTATTAACCCAGACCTGGCTGAACTAAATAAGATAAATAAAGGTATTTATAATCAAAATAAGCCACTGTGATGTTTTGCTACACAACACATTAGCAATATAGAGGCATATGTGAGGAAGTGAACGGACACTTGCAGTTAATCTACTGGACTAAGATTAAATAGGAAATTCTTCCTCCAACTGTTTGTAGCCTTTTCTGAAACAAACCTTTCATAAATATCTTTTTATACACCTTACACCTCAAAGAGAAATCATCCTGTGGGAGAAAGTCTCCTCTTCAGAGTTCTTCCATATGTCTGCATATATTTAACATTTTTCTCCAAAGCAAGTTTACTTCTTACTTAGAGACAGTCCACTCGTTCTCCTTAATTAAATTACACAGTGTCTCACTTCCTTACTCTCTTACAAAGATGAATGCTTCTTTGTTAGAACAGGTGTCATCTCCTTACCTGACTGTGGTGTTACAGACATCCCCTCTTCCCTGGGCTGCTTTGCAATGTTGATCTCTGAGTCACATTGCAATGGTGACCTCATGGCCTCTTTACAATGTTAATCCCTGGGTCATGTGATGGTGACTCCTGGGCTGCTTGGTGAAGCTGATACCAGCCACTGTGCTATTGATAAGTACGTAATGCAGAAAGATTGAACAGTTTGGAAACTTCAGACCTTGATTAATGAAGCAGCAAACTAAAACAGGTCAACTCTCAAGAATCTTAGAGACACGTTCAGGGAGCTAGAATGGTTGGGCACCCCCCGACTGAAACTGCAACTCCTGAATGCCTTGGAAAGGTGTCAACAAAAAATCATAGCCCTGCTTGAAGAAGGACCAAGCTTGCTTGACAAGATAAATGGCCACAGCAGAAAAGTACTAGCCGAAGTATTTGACCAAAGTCAATCATCTTATGACCCTCTAAACAGTGGTTCTAAGGTGAGGTCCATTGGAGCTCTCTGCGATCATAGCAGGCTGTGTCTCTCCCACTGAAGTGGGATGCCTCTCAGGTTTGATTCTGACTGTCTGCTGGTGAAGCCAACAAAGGGAAATACTGTCTGCTTGCAATAAGCTGACAAAGGGAATCACAGTCCTTCTGCAAAGACCAACAAAGGAGATCACCGTCTGCTGGTAATAAGCTGGTGAATGGAGGAGTGAGTATTCTCGATGTCTAGGATTTTCACAAAAATCAATTTTTACAAAAAACAATCCTAGAGATCCCTGTGTGCCCAAATTTACCATAATCTGCAGAAAGGAAAAATCTGAATCATAGGTTAACCTCTATACCTGTATATAGCTTTCTGTGTGTGTTTGCTTTTTCACTTGATAAGTATTGTAAAATGTTATATGAATCACTATATAACAAATTATTGGTTATTAGCTAATTAAACATTGTTATAAGTGTTAATATACTTTGAAGTGTTGTTATCTCTTTAAATTGCTGCTACCTCTTTAAGTGTACATAGGATACACTGTGTTTAAACACTACACTGAAGTCCGGACACCCAAATCCTCTTAGACACAAACTGTTGACCAAGCCTGGGACTAGGGATAGATCTAACCTTATAGTCTGAAGGAGTTCAAAGAGCAATGGGGCTATTCTGAACCTCATGGTGCAACAGAGGTTCACTCCTTTCTGCTGCCAATTCCCCAATTTCCTTGGTCATGAACCGTTGATCAGGTCTAAGATTGGATATAGCCGCACCCAAGCTCCTCTCTGAGAAGCAGTTTAGAAAGCAAGGAGGTTCAGTCTGAAAACCTGGTGACTCAATGAGAGGTCCACCTTTACCCCTTCTATTCCCATTCCCTGTGAAAATCACCCTAGCCCAACTCCAAGTCGCTTTGCACTGTACTTATTTTCACACACAAGTATGTTGATCAAATCATTCTATTCAGTTTGCCTTGTAGTAAATAATGTCGTGACCTTGCCATCAAATTGAACCTTGATTGGTTTCTGTTAAATCTTATCAAAACCATTTGAATTTTGTCAAATAAATCATATAGCTGCTTTTCTATTAAGTGCAATGTATTTCACTCATTCCATGGCAAGCAGAGCTCTAAGACAAGACTCTGGAACGAATGATATAAGTTATTTAAAGGGGATCCACTCCTGCCCACCATATTGATTGACTAGTAAACCTCATTATAAAACTATTCCCCTTTGTGTCATGACATTGTTCCATCATGACTCTAATTCTGGCTTTTATTTCCTATCTTAAAGATAAAACTACATCTTTTATTGCTAGCTCTCCTCTGACATCAAACACAAGGAGTGTTTATGATGACCATATCTTTCTTCAAGCTTGTGGCAAAATTTAAAATTAATTTTGGAGTGATCTTAATACCTAGATGTACAGACTGTTTACACTCTTAAGGTTACAACGTGATACTGAAAGGACTATATAGTCTGTCACTTGAATCAAAATTTTCTCAAGAACCATTACAAGGGGTTATGGTATGTGTTAATATCACCTGAGTTTCTAGTTTCACAGCTAAGTCTCCACATGCTGTAGAGCAACTTGGAGGCTTTTAAACTGGTGTTTTATTAAGTCATTCACACTGATAGTCAGAACAACAATGGTTAATTTTGTAGCTTGTGCATCCAAAAATAAATTTATCTGAAATATAAACCGGCATATTCTAGAGCATATAAGAACTGTTTTTTCACCTAGTTAGAAAAACATTGCTCTGTAATGTTGTAATTGCATTCCACAAGAAGGGACTACATTTTCAAGAATATTTGCAATTACAATTGTAGGTAGTTTTTCCAAGGGTTTGCCTTTTTTTTTTTTCTCCTTGTATATATTTTTAGTATCAGCTTTGAGTAACAGAATTTGTAGAATTCTTTCCCAATATATCCTTTAATAGGTAGAGAGCAGAGCTGCTTTCCTAACCTGTCTTCATATTTAGATTTTTCAGTGTTGAATGCTGCAGTCTAAGAATCAAGATCTGAATGTTTCATGAAATATCATGCAATATTATTGTTGACAACCTACTTAGAAAAAATATCTAGCTAGTGAAACTGATGAATACAGTCTCTGAAGTATAATATGAATCAGCACAATATTGATGCTTACTTCATGTAAAGCAGGAAAATCTCTAATTTCTGGTGTTCAAAAAGACACTTGTCTCTACATCTCAAAATTCTTTTTTTTTTTTTAACAAAATTGGGAAAAACAAATTGTTATTTTTTTCCTTTGATTTTTTTTTTCATTTCCTCGTTTTCCTTCTCTTTTCACTATTATTAACCAAAATTAGAAGAAGAAAAAAAAGAAATTAAAACCTGAAATATGGAAATTACATAAAGGATTTTTTTTTAAATGAGAAACATTCAAAAATCATATTAGTAGAAATTAATTAAGTCTACCAAAATTTCCTTTTAAAATTTCAAAGTCTTCCATACATTTTTCTCATTATTAAACAGCTCTATTTAAGTGCCTTGTTGAATAGTACTGAAACTAAGGATATATAAAGTTTAAATCAGGTTCTGACTGCACATTGATCTGTATTGAAATAATAGACCTGTTAGAATACAGTGACATGGTTTGTTTTCAGATAGTGGAAATACTACATACAAGGTGTGCAACTCTTGTATGTATGTATGACAAAACACATTCCCTCCTCTTCCAAAGACTGATTCTGAGGAAACAGTCCGTTCACAATTACTAGCCATGATTTTTTTCCATCATAATAAGATTGCGTTTTCCTCTAATTCCTGATACATGTCAGAGAATCCAATGAAGTTTATCTAGGACAAAGATTAAAATATTCCTGATGTGTCAGAGAATCCAATGAAGTTTAACTAGAACAAAAAATAAAATAAAATAGGAATAAAAGCCTTCCAGAACATTCATACTTGTTTGTAAAGCGTATCACCTCTGTACAGCGACAACCAGAGCCAGCCCTGTGAAAACTAGCAAGAGTTCAAAAAGAAGATTCCTCCCTTTCATACTAGATAATGGTCAAGTTCTTAAGAATTTTCTATTGAAATAAAATAGTACTTACTTTCATAAGTAATAAAATCTTAGATAAGGATTTCTCTTGAACAATCACAGTGATATACGATCATGCATATACACACAGTTTTCTAGAACATTTTAACCTGATCAGTATCTGAAAATCCTCAAACTGGGGCATTGTAAACTAAAATATAATGAAAATGATAACCATTTCAGCTATTTATTTCAGGTAACATCAACAAGTACAGTCAGCAAGACTCTTAGTAAAAATGAGTACTTTAAGTGAGTATAAGAGGAAGTAACTACCACTTAATAGTTGGTGCATGGATTCTGGTTATTGTGCACAGTCAGCCTTTCATTGTCCAGGGTAATTTAAACTTGTAGTAGAATGTATATAAAAAGCAATTGAAATTATGGGCATCTAGAGCAACCTGATGCTTTTCGAACTTGAAAGCAATATATAAACCACAAAACATGAAGAATACAAGTTTTCAAATTGTTCATATGCTTTATTGAGGTATCAAAAAAAAATAAAAAAAAAAAAGACCATAAATGATGATATGGAAATAAGGAAACCCTTTTTAATGCAAATAACATAACTCATATCCTATATAAAACAGATTACTATCTAGTTTAGAAAATAAAAATCAAAATACCTGAATCACTTTTTGTTTCCCCACACTTTTTTGCACCCACAACAAGAGACAGTGGAAAACAACTTAATAAAATGTTCTCAATTTTCTTATTAAGACAAATTACAATAATTATACAAATTCTTATACAATAATCCACAAATAATCAACTTTATTGATACATTGAATCTAATCTTGTTTAGTTGAGTTTGATCTACACAGGATGTAGAATCTCTAGATGGCAGACTTAAGGGTAAGAGAGACCCAAGAAAGAACCTTTGTTCTTCACATACAGTCACTGATTTCAAACACAGTCCACGTGGTTTTACCTACTTTTTTAAAATTCTCTTCCTGACATTTGACAGTGACTCATTTTCTTCAGTGTATTATTTAGCATATAGATGTTCTAATATTTTGTATATAAATGTGTACTACTAATGTATTAGAATCATTCATTAAAATCACAAAAGCAAAATGTGAATAAATTTTTGGTAATGTAGCAGAATACAATACAGAGAATACTAGAGAAACAAAATTATATAGTGAGTAAATGAAGTTAGCTATCAACTTGTTTATTTGGCTGGGTTTTTTTTATCCCAAATGGAGATTTATAATTCCATCTTGCTAAGATGAAAACTGGAGGTATATACATGTTTAGATATGAATTCCTCTGTGTATGTGTATAATAATCCAAGATTTTCAGCTACTAGAAGCTTACAATTAATTCATTTGGTTGCTTACCATTTTTGGAACTCAGGCCATCTCTTTAAACTCATAAATACACTTTTAGGCTATTAATTGCAGGCATTTATTTAGGAAAATAGTGAGAATTTAATAAAGAAGGCAGGCAGTTGGGCACCATGTCCAGTTATATTAGACATTTTTGTCCACTGTCTGTAAAGGAAATGTAGTCCCAATTAGCTGGACATCTAATCAGTTGAATGTTTTTCACTGAATTTAAAAGGAAAAAACTGACAACAACAAGTGTCCTGGTTTAAGATAAACAGGGATGGTTTGGTTTTGATGGACACATCAAACAGCCAGTACGTATTCCCTCCATGTACATCAGTGCATCTCACTGGCTGGGGAGCTTTTGATGGGCTCAGTGTTTCTTTAAGAGCAGCATGACAATGGAAACCGCGTCTTTTTTTGCCCACGGTGACTGACCGCCATGATATCTGCTGCCTGCAACGACCCCCCTTTTTTGCCCATGCTTGGCTCCTGCTGCAATCTCTACAGCCGCTGCGCCACGGTGTCACACCACGCTGCGACCGCTGCTGCTGCTGCCACCACTTCTGTCCCAGCTACCACCACTGCTGACATCAGCTCTTTTTGTTCCATGGCCCAGTTGCTGCTTTAGAAAGATGGTTTCTGCAATCGTTTCCCAGTCCGGTTCTGCAAGTGGACGACCGCTTGCCGCTGCTGCCGCTAATGCTCCCACACCACCTGCCTGGCCGCGCCACGTGTCACAGTCATTGAACTGACTGGTAGGTTTTTTCTATCACTGCTGTTTCTTTAACTGTGGTTTAACCCTCGCTGCATCAGTTTTCTAATCGTATATCAACTTGTTAATACCTTGTTTCTTCTCTTCTGTATACAATATCTTTCTATTGTTATTAAAACTGGTTTAGTTTCCCAAACTTAACAGAGGCCTCACAAACTTTTTTTTTCCTTTCTTCTTATCTCTCTCCTTAACCCTTACTCCTGGAATGGGAGAGGGGCTCATTAGAGAGAGTTCGTCCCATGATTGGCCAGCCTCGGCTAACTGGTGATACCAAGCTTTTTTATTCAGTGTGTTTAACTGCTGACTGAGAACAAACTACTAACAGAGGCAGGGCATGAGAGAGAAAGTGTGTCCAAGCATTTACACAGTTTCTAGAGCATTTGTCTCAGAAGCAGAAAACTTATCATATGAACTCTAGGCAATCTGCACATGTGAACTCAAACAATTATATCCAAGTTTATGCAGACTTGAAATGACCCCCCCACAGGGAAAAAGAGTCTTGCCCATCATGACATAAAATACCCTGCAAGAAAACATTTTCTACTTTTCTGTTGGTGCCGAGCTATATCAGCCAGATAGTCACCTAAAGTCTAAATCTGTCCAGAGGGTAATGGCTGGAGCTGTGAGATTCTGCTCTTCTGTCTCACAGTTAGTTTTACTGCCTCTCTTTTTAAATCTAGCAATAGGCTAATGTAAAATGCAGGAAGGGAAAGTAGAGCTTTGTCTAAAACCTAAGTTCTGTTCCTTTTGCTCCTGAGTCAGAGTTCCTGTTGCTAGCTCCTCATTTCATTTTAATTCTGATACATCTGTCTATATAATCTCAGGAGGAACGCTTGCATCAGTTTTGTCTAAGGTGTGTCTTTATTTAGTCATACTGTCTTCAAAGGTGGATGTAACTTTTTCTATGCTTATCTTCCAATCCCCAGAAATCAGTACTCATTTATGAAAAAAGTTTGTTAGTATGGTCCCCTTTTTAGCAGACATTAACCAGAGCAAATGCGAGGTGGATAAAGGCACCTTACAATTCTTATCAATTTACTTATCATCATTACAAGACTCCTGGACATGATGGTTATGATGTTCCCCAGATGTGTAAAGGGAGATGACCAGTCTTCTTTTCTTTGCCAAATTAAAAACCTTAAAGCAGCGTCATCCCATCACTCATTTCCAGAGAAGAGTCACTTGACCAGCTAGTGAAACAGTTGGGGGAGGAATCATGCATCTAAACCATCAGGGGAAGTGATTTAGCTGAGAAGTACTGAAGGGTCTCCATGGCTATATAATTTTTTGTATCATTACAAATGAAGAAGCAATGCTGGAAGGAATAGGAAGATAGTCTAAGGTAGCACCAAGACAGAAAAAACAAAAAAAAAAACCCAAACAAAAAAAACCATCTCCAACTAACTCCTAAATTAAGCAGATTGTATTTTTCTCTGTCAGTCCTCAGAGACACCAGTCTTATTTGGATGACTTCATTGATGGTCAGGCACATAAAAATTTAGAGAGATAGTAAAATTTCAGTGCAATAGTATCCTAATGGGTGGGACTGTAATACACTGAATTTCTGTCAAATTTGTGACTTGAATTTTATGTGTTTAGTCCAAGAATTAACTTCAACTTTTTCAAGTAACTGCATGCATTTTCCAGTAAATATATGGTTATATGTCAGAAAAAGATCCACAAAACACGAGACAGATACTTGTGTGCTAAAACTGCAGACTGTTTTTCAAGGATGTTAATAAATTTTCCTTTTCTATTATATGACATTCTGTGGGTTTCCCTGTAGGAAGAAGTGAGCAAATCCATTGTTTTCAGAGTACATCCCCTTAAATCTATACTTAAAGATCCTTCTTTAAGTATATGGCAGTTTTAAGATGAACTTACAATAGAACTTTAAAATGTTGTTGAGTATCAATCATTTGGTGAAAACCAATTTGAATTATTCAGTTATTTTATTAGTTTACACCTGGAATGAAGTGCTTTAAGCCTTTTTGATTATACCTTGTTGTACTTCTGAAAGGAGCTCTTCTTTATTGGTAGGTATATTTAGTGCTAGAAACTGAATTCCTAAGAAAAAAAATCTAGCATGAAATCTTGTAGCAGGTGCAGGTGCCCAAGCATGTTCCTCAGCCAAGATGGTGGTGCTTCATGGAAAATTTATGTAAGAAATGGCAAAATGCTGCATGGCAGTGAGGAATGAGGAAAAAATGTGAGAAAATGAGCCCTATGAGCAAGAAGATAAGAGAAGAAAGAGGGGGAGGGTATGCTTCAAGTTCTGCAGAGATTCTCCTATAGCCTGGTGAGGACCCCAAGCCAAAGTGACCCATGAGATTTCTCATCCTATCTTATACCCCTGTCCTGTGGAGAAGGAGGAGCGAGTGAGCAGGTGGGTGGGAGTTTGGACGTTGACAAAGACTAACCCACCACAATTCTTCATGTTTGTCTTTGACACTTTGATATAAAAAAGGAATACCTGCCATTCCACACCATATTTTTTCTTTTACACTTTGCTATTAAGTTTTAATTCATATAGGTATATTATGTTATTTCCTTTTATACTATTTAAGTTCATTTTCAAGTTAAGATCCTTCTCCAAACTCAATTCTAAGTTGTGTGAACAAATCCTTATGGAGTAAACATTTGAAAAAATTTGAAAGAATCCTTACAATGGAAACATTAGAAGAGTTTTAGAACAGTTCTTGAAGGATCTGATAACCCTTATATTTATAGGAAACTGAGAGCATGGCACTAATTCTAAGATAAAACAGCTTTACAAGCTGTATGTTCACTATAAAAACAACAGTTTAATTTATACTCTGCTGAACAACAACGCTGTAATGGGTTAAGATGGCGCCGGCGGGGCCGAGACCCCTGTCTCCTCCCCTAAGTCCGTGAAAAACTTCCTTGCAATTTTTGGGAAGAGAATGCACCAACCCCCTTGGCTTCTTATTTGGAGCTGAGGCATATCAAATACTCCTCAGTAAATAAGCATATAAAAAGCCAAGTTTGAGACACTCCCCTAGTGGGCCGTGGCACTTTTTGATTTTCCGCCTGGGACTGAGAGAGACTTTTCATCAGAGAGAGGAGAAAAACCTCTGCAGTTACCTCAATAACCCTGCAGGAGTAAAAAGATTTCTTCCATGAAGCAGGTAGACCTTCCCACTTTGCTGATCAATGGTGGAGGTGGTTTTTGGGCTGCGTTTAACCAGAAGAAAGGGGTAAACTGGCTGTAAGCCCCCAGACCCTGTGCTGAGGGGACAGAAACCACTGGCAAGGGGAAAAAGTGAACAAGGTTTCAGATCCTCGACACGGAGCCTCTGCAGAAGGGAGGCGGGAAACCCACAAGCATTCCCTGAAGACCCGGTTTGTATCCCACTCCACAGATGGGGAGAGCCAGAAACCTTGGAATGTCATCCCAGGTAAACTCAAGTCTTTTCCCAGCTACCCCGGAGGAAGAAGGACTAAGTTACTGCAAGCAAGTTTGTTCCAAAAGAGTTTCTCGGACTGAAACTTGTGAGGTTACGAACTGTGACTCCCTTCCTCTTCTCCCCCTCCTTGGCGGGGCAGCCACATGGAAGGTTCTTTGTTTGTTAAGCGGGCGATGTGGATTGGATGGGGGAGAATGTTGGAGAATGTACATTACATGTATATGCCTATTTGTGTATTTATCAACTCTCTCTCTCTT
Organism: Bucorvus abyssinicus; assembly: GCA_009769605.1. Taxonomy (NCBI): domain Eukaryota; kingdom Metazoa; phylum Chordata; class Aves; order Bucerotiformes; family Bucorvidae; genus Bucorvus; species Bucorvus abyssinicus. The sequence goes on along the minus strand of CM020024.1, from coordinate 79,773,066 downwards.
TCATCTCTTTCTTTACCAGTCTTGTTTAACTTTAAATGATTGATTCATGGTTTTAATTGCGTTTAGCATTAAACCACTTCTGTTCCACCCCTTTAATTTAAAATCTGTTTCACTTGCTTTTGTGTTCCTTTGCCTAAAACAAGCCTAACGAATCACTTAAACTCCTTTGTGTAGCCTTCGAGGTGGGTCCTCTCCCCCCGAAGCTATAAAAAAAGTCGCATTAGAAAGAAACCCTTTCAGAGACTGCAGCCTTCGAATTTCAAACTGTGACAAATGCCTTCAAAGTATATTTGTAACATCATAATATACTGAATGATCTATCTTATATCCAATTCCGATTCTAAAATTTTAGGGGAAAAAAATGTTTACCAGAAGTTGAAAAATAAAACTCTGCTTCCTATTCAGTTGAAACTTGAAGTGTAAAGAAAGGGCTACCAGATTGATGGGGGAATGGAGAAAGTTTCATGCAAAAAAAAGGTGGCTGAACAAGTTGCGCTGAAAGCTAATATGAACTCTTCAAGGAGACTGCTATGTAAACACTTCAAAGGAAGAAAATAGACACAGGGAAAAGCTTTTTTTATCACCATGAGATCAATCTAAGAATCTGGAAAATCATAGACCTCTAACCACCAGAGTAGTGAGGAGCTGGAGTTGTTTTCCACTATAAATAAAATTAAAAATAATATATAAATAATAATCATCATGTTATCTGTTTGGTATATGAAAACATTTATATAAAAGTTGTCTGTTCATGTTAGCAAAACTTGGACTCGATGGTTCAAAAGTTTCCTTCTTTTCAACTTCTTTTGGGTTTATATTATTTTTTTTTAAAATCAGGAGTTCTTGATTTATACTACCACATGTTCAGTTCTAGTGAATATGACACCTGTGAGTAGGGGTTCACAATGTGCCCTTACTTAATTTTTAAAATGGATTATTCCATCCTTAACAAAGATTGCTCTCCATTCAATCTCAGATCAGCATGCAAATTGTATTACAATTTACTTTTTTTTCTTTGAGCTACAATGCCTTAATTTAGCTAAACGTCAAGAAAATAGATTTATTCTCCTGAAAGGAAGACGAATAATTAAATCTTCCATGAAAATGATTAAGTCTTATTGAAAAAAAAAAACTAGTAAGAAACATTTAATTGTAATTGACTGAAAGACTGCTGCGTTAAGAGAATATAGATCAAGATATTTGGCATGCACAACTGAGATGGGCCAAAACAGAAAAATCTAGTACTGAGATGAGGCAGACACACATGCAGAACAAGTCACCTCTACTCTATATCTTCAAGTGCATGACAGCAAATAACACAAGGAAAGACACTGTAAAATCACCTTCTTCATATAATTCCTGGTTTCACATGACGTGTGGCTTCAATTACCACTTCCCTTAAATGAAGTGGTAAAACAGGAAGTTCTAAAAACAGGAGAAAAAAATACCATAGAAGCTATTATTGTCATGATTTCACTTATAACTCCTATTAAAAAGCCCCTCTGTTTCTATGGCATAGTATTATTATATTGAGCCTCCTACACTAATTTTTATCCCCTTTGCCTTTGCTGTTGGGCAGTGTCAAGCTACTGCTGCTCTGGATATTAGCTTACAAAGGCTGCTTTATTGCTCTTCACTGAGAACCTTCCCACAGGGACCTTTAGTGTCACCTCAGTAATGCAACTATCTGCCTCAAGTCCAGTGCCTGGAATGCAGCATTTGTTTTTGCCTTTGATTGGATTTCATTTTCACAGAGTCACAGAATCATTTTGTTGGAAGAGACCTTTAAGATTGTCGAGTCCATTTTTCTCGTGATGTCAGAAAATATTTGCAAAAGCTTGGCTTGATTTCTAATTTTTGTAATGTTGCATATTCTGACTGGTAACCATTGAAGTTTTGGTGATGGGGAAGAAGCAAAGAGAGAGAGTCTCTGAAAAAAAAATTTAAAAAAATACTGATGTGTTCCCAAAACCCCACTATGTTTACTTTTAAATTCAACATGTATTTTGTTAGAGTAGTAGTGTGCAGACTGGTTCTAAGTAAAGCAACAAGTTAAAATGCCCAAGGCAAAAAGCACATCAGTTCTCTCATTATTGCACACTGAGAGGGAAAAAGAGCTAAGTAAGGTGAGCATAAAGGGATCCTTTTTAATTTAATTCTGTACAATCTGTATCAATTTTAAACCATTGAATTTAAACAACAGACATGGGAACCCGTCATTGGATTGAAATTGCATATTTATTCCATAATACAGATAGATATGCATATTCCTAGACAAGTTTTTGGATCAGTTGCAATGAGTCTCTTGATCATGCCAGAAGGCAGATGCTGGATTTGATTTGGATACTGATATTTACACAAATCTACATTTGAATTAAAGATGACAAAATACTTTTATTTATCTTGCAAGCTATTCATTTGAGACTTACTCTGGTTGTAGAGAGAAGATAGATCAATCTTGTGAGACTGAGGCAGGAGAGGCAAAGGCTTTGTGATGTTACAGTGTTGTTGATTTGGGATTTTTTTCCCCAATTTGGGTTGTTGATTTGCTTGATTTGGATTCACTTTTTCATGGGACTATGTTGCATTGTACAGGATAACATATCTCCATACACAGATTATTCACTCCCAGTGGTCCATGAAAGTTAGTGATGTCATGGTTTGAAGCCATTTGGCAGCCAAACACCACATAGTTGCTTGCTCACCCAGCCTTGCCCCAGAGAATGGGAGAGAGAAGTGGAGGAGTAAAGGTTGATATAAAAACAATTTAATAATCAAAATAAAATAAAAATAATAACGATAATAATAGCAATAATAGAATACACAAACGAGTGATGCATGGTGCAATTGCTCACCACCTGCTGACCGATGGCCACCCTGTTCCCAGCTAGCAGTCTCAGAGGAGAGAAAGTCCTGAAACTGCACTCCCAGAAGAGAGAGAGCCCCGTCTTCTCAGCCCACCCTCATCTATATACGGAGCATGATGTTATATGGTATGGAATATTCCATTGGCCAATTTGGGTCAGTTGCTCTGGCTGTGTTCCCTCCCAGCTTCGGGTGTACCTGCACATTACCAAGACACAGGAAGTTGAAAAGTCCTTGATTTTTTAGCAACAACTAAAAACATCAGTATATTATCAACATTCTTCTCATACCAGTTCCCATACTGAACCCAAACCACAGCATTACCCTAATTACTAGAAGAAAAATTAGCGCTCTCGCAGACAAAACCAGGACAGTGACCATTAAAGAAATATTTCACTGCAACATTGACTTCATCCTGGCATTTCTGATATTTAAAATATGTGAGGCAGCACTGTGCTTTTGTCCCTGAATAGGGATCACAGTTTTTTTCCTCCTTCCTTCAGTTTGAAGGCACCTTAATATGGACATGACTCCAGTAAGACTGTGGCAGCTGCACGGGTGCTTTCCCTATTCCATTGCCTTTTGTTTCAGAAGGGCAAATCAGCAAATGTTACAGTTTTTTAGGACTTGTTCCATTCTGCTCTGAATGTGAAGTTTCAGGGCTTTCCTTACCTTTTCCATAACATTTACCCACTCTATTTCCATGTACGTGACACAGAGAATCATGCAACATCCTGGTTTTCTCTCCATTCGCTACAGCTGAAATGAGAATTAAGGGAGCAGAGGAATGATGTTCATTCTTTCACATGTCCAAGTCAAGACAGAGACAAGTTAAGCATCTCTTTATGTTCAGAAGAATACTCCCAGAGTAATGTCCTACTTCTAGTATACACAAGGATAGGATTCATCTCACTTAAACACCTACTGTATGGAGACTGTGTGCAATCTTCGTATGTACCCTTCTCTTACAGTTAATGAAGACGAACAGGTACTTCTAGGTTGCAGTTCATCTCATTCAAAAAATAGTTGACTGAAACAGGACAGATAAACAGTGTCTTAGAGTAACATATGTCTTCATTTCTTTATTTTTGACTACAGAAAGGTTTAAATTACTATCTCAGATGAGGACTTTTATATCTAAATAATTCCAGTGCTACAGAAGATGAAACTCACCTTCATTCTTTTGTTCATGTTTTTCTTCACTGAAGCCAAAAGTAAAATTGTCATAATTTGCTAAATGTATAAATATTGCATCCTTTTGTTTCAGTGAGACATAGTTCACATGCCTTTCCATAATGAAATGGCAATTACATAGTAATGGGGTTTTGTTAAGCACGTAGTTATTGACCATTTTGGTGTTTGAGAAAAACAAAAATGATATTTACCCTTTTTTTTTCCTGTTCTTCTTAATGCAGGCACTACAACATAACCCTACTCTATCAATCTATTTTAAATTTTTTCATTCCATTTGTGGTAACAACAGTTGAATAGTCTACAGGAATGCCTATTATTCTGGTTTACTAGAGACAAAAATGCCCGTCTTTTATATTTAGCCTGGGAAGTGTTGCTGTGGAGTTATAGCACAATATAAAAAAAGGAATAATTTGTAGAGGTGTTTTGTTCCTGTGTGGGAAAGAACACTTCAGCCCCTGATACGCAATGGTCTAAAAGGTCATTTCTTTCCTTATATGTGCAAGTTCCTCATAAAGCTAACATTTTTTTTCTGATTCCATTAGCTTTTTTATCAAAGGCCTGCAGGTGTTTTGATGTATTCAACAAAAGATGTATTTAGCAGGCATAGTGGCTGCAAATATTAGGAAGGTTTGAGAACAGAATGACTTAAGATGTGTTTCAATGCATCCCTTTCCTTCAATATATTCAATGCTTAACTGTGTATATGTTGTTTTTTCGATCCACAGAAGTCTTAATTAACACCTAATGGGACTTTCATGTTACATGGAAACCTCACATATGCTTGCTGTACAAACTTATTTGCATAATAATGCATGAATTCATTTTACATTAACCTCAGCAATAACCAATCTGTGATTGCTCATTTCCATTAAGTCAAACCACCTTGTTATTAAAGAAGTCTAATGCTACAGACTTATTTTATATGATTTATTAATGAGCTATTTATAGCACCAGGGGTGTTCTTACGAGCAGTTTTCCCAGCCTGTGAAGCAGCCACAGCCTGACATTAACATAATGTTAATGATTTACTCAGCAAACTACCTAACTTTTCTGAGCAGCATCATCAAGTTACATATTTATGCAAAATTTCAAGACATCTAAACTCATCATTTTTCCCCTGACTGCTTTCCAAAACACATCACATAATTTTAGTGTACATGAGGAGCACATATTATCTAAGTACTCCATAAAGATCAATACCTGAAACATGGCTATTTAGAGCCATCTCTTCCTCTCAGGCTCATATAAATCTGCTTATTACTGTGGCGTTCTTTCTAATTAACTCCTGAGAAGAATCTAAACCTTAATGTACACATTAAAAAGGAATGCATTAGTAATGAATAATCTGCAGTCTAAGTTTGGCTATTAATTGCAGAATCAGGGGATATACTTACTTATGAGAGGTGTACACACATAAAAAATAGTAGCCAATACGGGGCTGTGAGATAATCCAAAAATGACAAGTTGTGATTTATTTAAGATATAATTCAGTCAAGTTTAAAACAACTTTTATAAATGCAGGTAGCGTGCATTAAGACTCAGTTCTATGTTCTACCAGGTTTCTCTTTGACAACGTTTCTGAAACGTTAGACATAAGTGATAGGACTTCAAGCATTTAATGGTTAAAAAGACTGGGACTAATAAAAAATTGGTTTGATTTTTCTAACAGACAGCTTTACCACAGTAAGTGTAACAGGCTTTTACTTGCAGTAAAGAATATCCACTGGACATGGAGCTTGTGCCATGTTTCCTCACAATCCACTATAATGACTAATTACCCAGTTTAAAAATCTACAACTATTCTAGTTCATTTTCTTTTTTCTTTAATTTTCTTCTGCTCCAGCTGCCAGCACTGGTTCTAGTTATGTTTTCTCTGCTACATTAAAAACCTTCTTGTATCAGATATCATCTTCCTCAAATAATACGCTTAGGTCATATGTTCATATGCTTTTAAAATAACATATATATTTATATCACATTTTTGTTTTTTCCAACACCAGCATTGTAAAAACTTGTCTAGATTACCTTAAAAGTTGAACAAGGAAGTTAGAGATTGTTGTGGAAACAATAGTCAAAAAATATTACACAGAACAATATGAGAAGTCATTTGGCTCTGAAGAAACTGAATTCAAGAATTTAAGTTGTTTGCAGAATGGGTCAGACTTCTCCTCAAAAATGCTTTTTTATTGAAGAAATTCTTTATTTTATAATTCTTAGCAAATAATTAAGGGATTAGATTTTCCAATTATTTTATTTGTAAATATTTTCATGGTATTTAGAAAGTGGTATGTTTCTATCTGATTCTTGAGCCCTATATTATCTGTCTAATTGGATTATGTTTCCTGGAAGTACTGTAATTCTTGACAGAGCTTAAGAGGAGGTGATTCTAAATGCTTATATGGAAAATGTGTGGAAACAAAAGTTTGGAAGCCAAAGGGGCTTGATTCATTATATACAGGTGTTTAAATCTATTTAAGATGATGACCTTCCTCTGCTACTCCAGATGATTATTGGTATTCTGTTGATTCTGTGCGGTATCTTCTAATCCCACACGGTAAGTCAAATTAATCTAAAATGGATTAGATGCCTATATGTGGGTAACCAAAATGTTGAAATTCTAGATGGCCATAGATTGATAAAAGGATTCCAAATACCTTTGATATAGATTGGAGTATTTGTATTTCATAGAACAGAAATATTAGAAAGTAGGTTGAGACTGTAAATGTGAATTTGGCAGCATTTAATATCACGAAAAACATTGTTTAGAATAGTTACTAATATGCTATATCCCTGTGAATTTTGGCATTAATCACTGGGAAACCTACTGTGAATTACTGCACTTTGAAAGTGAGTCATCAGACTAGTAACAATAAAAAGTACATCAGAAACTCACCTTTGTATGTTGTCATGTGGTCTTTAGTGTTTATGATGAGAGTTTTTAATTATGTTTCAAGATTTTTCAAATGAAGAGTCAAGCACTAGTAATAAGAAGCCTTGCTTGCTGTGTCTTTATTAATTTGTTGACGATTTAACAGGTGGCATTATACAGGTTTGTCAGATTTTAGAAGACATGGATTAATATCGCCTTCATGAAGAAAATTGGTTGGTTTGGTTTTGTTTTCAACATGATAATGCAATAATCCATTATATAGAGAATATCAGAAAATGACATGATTCTTCTGAGAAGAAACACATCAGAAGCCAATCTATGGACAGTGGAAATAAAAATCAGATTTTCTCATTCCCTATTATGAACAGGAGTCTGTTATAGATCACCCAACCAGGATGATGAGGTAGATTAAATATTCCACAAGCAGCTGGGAGAAGTCTCATGATTGCTAGCCCTTGTTCTCATGGAGACCTTCAAGCTACCAGACAGCTGCTTGAAATACAATACAGCAGAGATTAAACCATCCAGGAGGTGGTTGAATTGTGTGGAAGATAACTTCCTGACACAGCTGCGAAGTGAACCAACTAGGGAAGGCTCCCTGGTAGGAATGTTGTTTGTGAACAGAGACGGACTTGTGGGGTGATATGAAGTTTGTGATGTAAAGAGTGGCTGGAAAGCTGCCTAGCAGAAAAGGGGTATTGGTCAATAGCCAGCTGAACGTGAGCCAGCAGTGTGCCCAGGTCGTCAAGAAGGCCAATGGTAACCTGGCTTGTAGCAGAAATAGTGTGGCCAGCAGCAATAAGGAAGTAATGATCCCTCTGTTCTTAGCACTGGTGAGGCCACACCTCAAATACTGGGTCTAGTTTTGGGCTCCTCACTCCAAGAAGGACATTGAAGTGCTGGAGTTGTCCAAAGAAGGGCAACAAAGCTGGTAAAGAGTCTAGAGCACAAGACTTACGAGGAACATCTGAGGGAACCAGGGTTGTTTAACCTGGAGAAAAGGAGGCTGAGGGAAAGCGTCATCACTCTTTACAAGTACCTAAAAGCAGATTATAACAAGGTGGGTGTCGGTCTCTCCTCCCAAGTAACAAGTTATAGGACAAGAGGAAACAGCCTCAAGTTGTACTAGGGGAGATCTATGTTGGATATTCAGAAAAATTTATTTAAAGAAAGGGCTGTCAAGTACTGGAACAGGCTGCCCAGGAGAGTGGCAGTGGAATGACCATCCTTGGATGTATTTAAAAGACATGTAGATGTGGCACTTCGGGACATGGTTCAGTGGTGACCTGGCAGTGCAGAGTGAATAGTTGGACTCGATTATTTCAAATGTCTGTTCTAACCAAGACAATTCCGTGATTCTGTAAGTCGAACATTCCCACGTTCAATCCTATAAAAGTACTTTTCCACACTAGATTGATCTTGTTAACAATTACAATAATTAAAACTCAAAAATCACATCTAGGCATCCTAAAGAAGCTTCAAACAGATATGTCGAAAAGGCCTTTCACAGTTTCCCAAGAGTCTTGGACAAGGAATTCCTTGACAAACAGACACTTGAGTATAAAAAATAAAGGAGAGGAAAAACAAAGGACAACAGGAATATTGTATTTTAGCATGAATATGTATGTACTTTAGACTAACCAATTTTCTACTATTTCATTGGAATAGAATTTCATACACACATAATTTTAAGTTCCACAGAGTCATAAGTCTATAATGAGAAAGATTCAGGTTTGGCTGATAGTTTTCCTTTTTCAAACCTAACAGTTTCTACAATGAAAAGAAAAAGATGCATGACAGAAGACAAGAATTATTATAAACAAAAATCTCATTCCCCCCAAAAAAAACCCCCAGAAAAAAGCCCCAAGAACTGCTATGCAGAGTAGATGAAGTTCCAGAGATTGAGGGATTATTTACTGCTACTAATAACAAGTGCATTGTTTATTTCACAGTAGTACCACTGTTCATTTCCAAAGCACCTGCAGATATTTGACCTTTATTTTCCAATGACCATTTTAGTTTCAAAAGAAACACTTTGAAAAAAAAGTCAGAAAGTGTCATCACCAAGAGCACATCTTTCCTTACTGTGTAAAGTGATTTAAGATGTGACTAATTAAAAGCATTTATCATTTTTCTGCTCTCTCCTTTTTTTTGTCCTTAACTACAAAGCAATCATTTTAGTGATTAATGTCTTCAAATTCATGTGTTTAACTTAGTCATATGACTAAAAATGACTTAAGTACTTAGTGGATTAAAACACTTCAGCGAATGTTAAAATATTCTCGTGTGATGTATTACATACATTCTTTTATATCTTATAATGTTCGTCAAAAGATATATTAACTTTTTTCTTGAAAGACTTCTGTTAAGTAAGTTCAAATATAATCACCTGCAGAGAACACCTTCAAGTAGTATATGTAACATACTATTTCAGTTTCATAAGTTTTAAGGATTTAAGGTTTTTATGTATCAATGAAATTGTTAATGCCCAAATTGCTCTGTTAGCCTCTATTAGAGCTGAATGATACATGCAGCTTCCAGAGAACAACTTTGTCTCCTGGGGAGTTTTATCCTTTTTTTTTTTTTTCTTAATATGAATCACTTTATAATCACAGCACATACAAACATTACAGAAAAGTTGAAATTTGCAATTTTGTCTAAAAACTAAGCAGATGTTTGATCTTGACTGAATCTCTTTCTAGGGAACATCTTCACTGAGGAGTCAAAGTTAAATACATATTTTAAGATGATCTATTTAGAAAAATTGAGAAGCAATTTATATGGACTAGGTGACAATATTATTTTGCAGAAGATACATGAATTCAAATTTGATGCAGCAGAAGTCTGAAACTAATACACAGAAGTGAAACCATTTATTTAAAATAACTGAATAAATAACAAGTTTCCCAGGGAAAGAGGTGCCTGAAGGATGTGTGGTATAATTACCAACTCTTTACAAAAGCTGTGGTCAATCAAATGAACCTATTCAATTTCAGATTTGAAACAGATAAAGAGAATTAATTCCTTTTCAATGGGCAGCTTTTACTGCAGGATATTGTAAATGAAAAAAAGTTTGTTTGCAAAAAGGAACTAGAAAAGTTCACAGAAGAATGATTCAAGAAAGATTGTTATTTACATAGAAACCCTATTAAGAACTCCTTGAGGCAAAACGTGTTTGGCTTTGGGGAACATTCAGAGCATTATCACTACACGTTTGTCCTATTCTTACATACGTGTGGGTATGGCACTTCAGTACATGGCTTAGTGGTGGACTTGGCAGTGTTAGCTTTATGGTTGGACTCAATGATCTCAAAGGTCTTTTCCAACATATGCTAACGATTCTATGATTCTTCCTCAAACATCCACTTTCGGCCACTGTAGGAAAAAAGATACAAACCATGAAGTGGAACTGCTGTTTTATGGGGTTTAGTTGTATCGTTAGCAACAGTGACAGAGCAAAGTACACCTATTGTTTTCTAGCTCATACTAGAATAACCCAGTCCATTAGTGCATGGAAGGTGTAATCAAGGTCCTTTTTCAGTGTCTTAACAGAAAGCTTCACCCATGACACTAATTCAACCTGAATTAATTCATACTTTCAAAGTGATCATACAAGAAGCTAAACAGAAATACCTGGTATGATTTTATGTCAGTTTAACCAATTTATGAAGAAGTTCATAAAGTTCACTATATTCTTTGATTCACAGTGTTCTTTCTAATCATATGTTCCTGATGTTTCCACTTTTAAAAATAGAATTTTAAACCATGTCTTTTAATTATATGGCTTTTATTACATTATAAAACAAATATATTTAGGAATGGATTAGTGGGAGCTACGGAATTTGTAGTACTCCATAGTTTAGTCAATCCTATACTCTTATTCAGGAATGTATGTTAAAAACAGCTCTATTGCACAGAATTATTTCTGTTACCATGTATTAATTTACCTCTAGAACATAAAGAGACTTTAACCTTCAAAAAAACCCAGTGATGACACTGAATTCCATGATGCAGTCTACACTCTATGGTGTCCCCTTTTTGGCCTGCCCTTACTTCAAGGTGTCCCAGCACCAGGATTTTGTCTCATAACAGCCATACCCAGTCAATCAGCAAAGATAATGATAAAAAAATTAAGTAGAAGAAATTTCCAGTGCAAAACTCCCAGCAGAGACATATAAAGTTCAATTCATATAGCACTGAGTGATCACAGTTCTGCCAAAATTAGACTATTTGTATATAATATACTAATTAGCATTAACTCGATAATTCCAAATGCCTAATTTTGATTGTTTAGCAGACCAGAAATTTTTTCAATCCATCAAGTGAATGTCTCCTCAACAAAGTTTTATTTTTTAGGTTAAAACCTGAATCTGATTTGAATTATTATCAGGGCCTCTAGAAGTATACTTGTTTGTATTATGACAAGAATACCTAAACCAAGAAGCACAAAGTAATAACCGTAATACAGCTGGACAGCAAATTCTAGTATCCTAAGACATTTTTCAAGGTATTCCTCCAGGTTTGTTTTTGATCAAGTACTTCAGAAATATATTCCCTACAGTATTTATGACTGTCACCTCTGTTCCGTTCCCACAAACAGATTCCCGCAACTTCTACTGCAAGACGCTGGCTATGTTTGGCTTGTACTCAGGGCTAAACTACAGCAATTGCTCTATCACCCAGTGACCCCACCCCAGCCAAGAAGGGGGACCAGGAGAAGGAGACTTACTGAAACAGTCAAACTAAGACTAACACCAATATAAACTATACAAAGTTACACTCAACCCAGCAAATTTGCAGTAGTCACAACAAATAGCAAAGCTGTGCTCAAGAGAAGGAAGGGGAGCAGGACCAGAAGCCCAAACAGGAAGCACCACCATCCTTAGCAAACTTCCCCCTTTATAATAAGCATATTTATGGTATGGGATACACTTGTGAGCTAACTTGTGTCAGCTGCCCTGGCTGACTCAAAATGGCTAACGGCCTGCAGACCATGGCAGGCCTATGATTCTGTCCTAGCAAAACTAGGACAGATGCCAACCTCTAATTTCTGCATGCTGAAAACATAGACATAACAACCACTTCTCCTGCAGTTCAATTGCTTCTCTCTACTGAGCTGCCCATGTCCATTTTGCCCCTGATGTGTTCAAGCAAGTTCTCGAGTTTCCCTCTATTAGTAACCAGAAATAATATTGATACAATCAAAACAGGAACTTTTCACCTGGTGTTTTTTTCATTATTGTATGGAAGTAAATTTGGAAGATTTATTAACATTGAGAGAGAGGAACCTCTTATGAGACATAAATGTATCTATATAAATTTTCTTTATAAAGCAGACTAGCTCTTCCTATTTTATTCATGCTCATTTATTAAGTTGAACCAAATGCCAACAGAAGTATTAAAACAGGAATAAGGGTAAAAGGTATTAAAAATCCTAACTGAACAAAGTCAGAATGGTTTTGTTTTCTTTTGTTTTCCAAACCCAAACTAGATTACATAACACTATGTCATAACAAGAAGTGGTCAATAACCCTGTCCCTCTCAGAAGCTGAACAACAAACCTGAACTCTTCAATTTTGCCACAGTTCCTGGGGGCCTTTTATTTGACATTTTTGTGGGGGTGGATGGGGCTTTTGGTTGGTTGTTTTGTTTTTCCAAAAAGGTATTTCCTGTGGTGTTTTCAAAATAACAGCTCAGGAATAAAAGTAATAATTACTATGACATTATTCTGTGAATTTTCTCAAGTAGTTTCTAATGTTTTATACAATTTAAAAGAAACCAGAGCACTGTAGAGTAAGTCCATATTTCATGGTTTAGAACTTCCTATTCAGTATTTTTCTATAGAAAACTGTTTTAATGTTTTCCATCACAAAACTAAAAACCTATGAGTTTTGCTTTAAAAACAGCATTTTTTCCAACAGAAGTTTTATTGCAGATGATAAGTTCTCCTGGGATATAAAATATATTCATTTAATTAGAAATCAAAGTAGATACTTAACAAACTTCCTTGCATCATCCTCTTTTTCTCCCTCTTTCTCTTCCTCCCCAATCCTGAGATCATGTTCAATCTCTGTAAAAAAACTTTAATTTCCCTGAGGAAGACAAACACATTAAACAATGTGAAACCATATGGAAAATATATTGTTTTTCTAACAATACATAAATAATTATGTAAGTTATTTTACCCTAGAACAGTGAGTAAAAATACTGTTCAAACTTTGGAAAAGCAGAGAAAAATTATTTATGCAAAACAGTTTTTCTTTAAATTTTACCACCCAATTACAAGCATAGGAAATGTAAAAAGTGACCATGATAAACCAAAATGGTTTTTTTTTCATAGTTTGAGTTAATTTGTTTCCTTTTATTGTTTTGTGAATGAATTAGTTACTTTTAAGAGCTAGATCTCTATAGTATAACTTGGAAAAAAAAATTAAAATTTATTTCTTTGTCAATTTTTCCTATAAATTTGTAAACAAATATTGATATTGAATATGAATCATATACATATCATATGAAACAAATATTGAACTTGATAATCATATACATATACAAAATAAAGCTACTTACCAAATGGTTTCAGAAGTCTGGATTTAACGAGAAATCGATCTTCTGTAGAACTGAAACTATTAATAAATTCTGTACAAAGTCAGAGAAAAGCCTCGGTAGAAACAAAAGTTAATATAATAGTCTCAGAATGCCTTCTTTTGACATTTTCAAATTAAATACATAAAATATGGAATTCCAGAAATATTAAATAAGCTCCTGCAACGTTGTCAAATTTTACTTTTTTCCAAGTGTATTTTTCTAAATGTTTGTTTCTAATTTATTGTTTTTCAAAAAGAGTAATAAGACTAAACTTGCCAGTAAAACTATACAAGCAGACTAGATTGTGTGTTTCTATATATTCACATTAATCATTAACATCATCTAAAAAATGGGGAAAAAAATCTCAAAATGTAATTTTTATATAATCTATGTTTTTCTCCAGTATTTCAATCTGCTCATTAACCAGAAATATACATTCTTTGGGTAGATGGGACCTGAAATGTAATTGTAGCATTGCTACAGTCTACCATGCTGCTAAGAAATTATTTTTATGTCACTTGTTGATTACTAAACTTAAACAGAGTGACAAATACCAAAATATATATGCGGTTATTGACATAGCATGTGGTTATTGACATAAAAATAATGCAGAGTTTTAAAATAACACCATAAAATCTATCATTTTCTACTTTACTAATGCTACACTCTTGTATATAGTATACCTGTTTCTTTCACCCTGACTAATAATCACTCAATTTTGTTTAATATATAAAAATATAAATGTAAATATTATATTTGTGTGTAAATGTGCTGTGTCTTTACACACATGTGTATTTGTATAAATGGCAAAATTTTATCAATGTATTGCATATAGATTTTGTATAATATATGTAAATATATGACCTATTAATATGTAGTGTTTGATTTTAAATTAAATATGAACTAGTTCTTCTTTCAAATGTTTAAAATACCTGCTACACATGCAAGAGGAATGATTGCATAAGCATCATACATGCAGTCACATTGTGCAAGGAATTTTGCAAGAAAGAATGCTAACATTAAACAATCTCATGTTTTACAAGGATCTATCTAATGAGAATTTTGTTATACAGATGTATAAATCATGGAAAATAAGGATATACAATGAAAATACAAGAAGACCTTTAACATCAAAGTGAAGTTTGATTTTAGCTAACATTTACTTCCAAATACAAGACATAGCTTTACTCCGTTCTAGAACAGGTGACATGTTTATCTTACCTTGTGCCCTCCTGTTCCCCAGTAGTCTTCGACTTACCATGCGTGACCTTTATAATAGCTTTATAGAGGATCAATCAGGCCAAGACAGAACTGTAATACAAAGAAGTATTCATTATTTTATATTAGCTTAAACTAATAGACGTGACAAGTAAAACAGGGATGATTGATTTCCTGACCTTTAAATTGTTTTATATGTAAAGTGCATAAGTTCCAGCCATACAAGATATTTAATGTTAAAAATGAATTTTAATGTTTGAGTATATTTGTTGTACGCTGCCAGTGGAACTCGCATTTCGTGACAGCAAAATCCACTATTTCATCTCTCTGCAATGACTCCTTTCATTAACTTCTCTGGTACCTTTCCAGTTCTTTAAAGTATAGTATGAATAATAATAATAAGATCTCTTTCAATAGCTGTTCATGTTGTGTGATTATGTACTGGACTGGAATCAAACCAAAATCAAGTTCAGGAATTTTTCAGAGGCTAAATTTCCAAACAGCTACATAAATTGCTAATGTATCTTTGGGACTGAATATGAAACAGCAGCGCTAGAAATTGTGTGGGAGTGGAAAAAATAGGTGAAAAATGCATGTTTTCCTGTTTTGACAAAAATCAACCTGTTTCAGAAAGAAATCCGTAATCTAACTAACAGAAAGAATTCCTTGAATCTTTATGCATTTGTTCACTACAGAAAGTTTTGAACACCTACTCATAGCATGTTTATAGGAGACATAGCTAAGATTTTCTAGAGCCCACTTGAAGTTTGCAAAACGCTGGATATCAGTTTTGAGATATGAATCCAGGGATCTAATTTTCAATTACAATAGAAAAATACCACCTTTTCAAAATCAAAATTATTCATAGGGTCCACTGTCAGTCACTCTCAAGTTCAAGTGCATCTTCTATAAGTATCTTCTGTTTGAAGATGTCAATTCTAAGAATGGCATCAACTTAAAATCACAGTAAACGGAAGCAACTGTTAAACCATTTATTTCAAGCTTATATTTCAGTGTTCTTTGCATGTATTTCTTTCACTGACTTCTATATCCCATGAATATTAACTTTCATGATGTTTACTGCTTTGAAAATCTGTAATTGGCCAAAATGTAGCATGATTCTGCATAGAGACCAGAATATGGATCTCATTATAAAGCAAATGGCAAATAATTATCCTCATTTGCTCCCTGGGGTCTTTGTAGTTAAAGAATTACTTTTTAATTTTTTTCTTCTACTTTTGTGAATCTGAATGGAATCATTGGTACATACATTACTTTTTAATGTGTGCATTTCAAAGTTTGTCTTTTTTTTTTTTTCCCACTAGCAAGTGTCATCAAGTGTTTATCCTTCTAATTTTTAATTAAACCACAGGAGTTTTTCTTTTACTGAAAATACAGCAGGTCTTAAGAACAGCTGTGGTTGGTCATTTCAACACATATCAAACAACAGGCCACAGGTTAGAATGAGTTCTTCCAGTCATCATTTTTCTTGCTCCTGAATTGTAAGTTTCTTATCCACTAAGGCAAGCTGTGGATGCAGAATGAGATTGTATTTATTTTTAAAAATAAAAAATATTGGCATTTCTGCAAAAGGGAAAAAAACATATCATCATAGATATATGAAAGACCAGATTTAAGTTAATTTCCCAAACTTTCTTACTATTACTTTGTCCAATGTTCTCATTTGTAATAAAAATATATTATTATGTCAAGAAAGAGGAGGTAGCCATACTGCATTCTTAAATAAAATAAACATACAGTTAGCAGTACTGATATTTAGTTGGTGACTAATTTTTAACTCATAAATGCTAGAAATTGTGTTAAATTTGTTGGCTAAGTGCCCCTTCCTAGGAGCAAATGACATGTTCCCCTCCTACGCAGTGGTGAAAAAATATACAAATAGCTTGCGAAGTCTAAGATTTCCAGTGCTTATCCTGCTGAATGATGATGCAGAAAAACAAAGCACTGCAGGAAATAGGGTGAAATTAGCATGACTGTCTTCTTCCTGCATCTCCTGTAACTTTCTTCCTCCCTTGCTTTCTCTTTTTTCCCCAGTTTTCTTTATTTGAAGTGTGTTCTAGTAAAGACAAACAAATTACATCGATAACTCCTTTCTGGAGGTCTGGCAGGATTTGATCAGAGGAATTAATATTTTAATTATTGTTCCTTTAGAAATGGAGAAGACCTACGGCTTTCTTACTTTGACTCACCTTTTCTATAACCTATTTGGAAAAACGAGACCTCCTGGAATTCCCTGCTAAGCTATTAAGTTGTCCTGTCCAAGCTATCTTGACTTCTTTAAGATGCTGGTCGCTTTCAAGATACCATCACTCATAGCAGTTGAATACTGCCAGTTCAAAGAAGAATGTGTAGTTGATATACTTTTAAATTGCCAGATCTTCTAACAGAATGCTGAGTTATCATTGATACTGAGTATTATTGTTATCTACGTCGTACATGTGTGCATGTGTGCATGCAAGATGGTGGTGTACATACACACAGAGTCACACTTATTGCATAGTCACACACACTGCATTTTTATATCCTGCTACAATTCTTATCCATTTTCAAAACTTAGGTGCCAAAAAAAAAAAAAAAAAAAAAAAATCACACAAGATATTTTTCTCAAGATTTTTTGCAGCCCAACTTCTTCAGATTCAAATGCCTTATTTAAGAGTCTCAAACTTCACCTTTTTGTAGCATTAGGATTTTCAGTTGTAATTCTACAGATCCTAGCATTCAATTTCATTCTTTACAAGGTTTATTCTTATTGTTCTTGAATACGCCTCAAGTCACACAAACAGAATTTTATGAACCTGGAAAAATTCACTCATTATTGATTACAAATATTACTACCAAGTTCTTTTGGAAAATAATAATTTCGAGAAAAAAACTTGAGAATAACCTCAGCCAGTGAATTTTTAAAATAGTTTTCTTAAACATATCGTGTGAGAAATAGCTTCTCCCTATATTTGTAACAGATAAGTTTTGATAAGTTTTCTGTGATAAAACTGAGAACACCCTCTTAAATTTCAGCGTGAAAGATTAAGGTTGAATTTTCAGAAAAAAATACTACTTATACTTGAAATGCAGCTTATTTCATAACGTCAAAAGTCAGCATGCATCGATTGTGAAGTTTATGGTAATCAAACCATTGGAATTAAATACTCAACTTCTTGAAGGTCTTTCATCTCTCTTTCTCTAAAACTTTAGCTACAATAAATAATCAAACAAAGTAACTTTATCTGAGCAATCACAGAAAAAGCTAAAATCAAAGTTCACCTTTGTGCTTACAGTATTTCAGTTGAGGAAGTTAAAGTAAGATGCATTAGTTAGTCATTCAAGAAAGAAATAAATACAGAATAATGCAGTATTGTAATGAAATCATGCACCTAAAACCATGTAAAATGGTGACTTTGATCTGATTAAAAGGAAGAAAATAGTTCTAATGGTTGGCTATGCCTGAGCTAATCATGATAGACTCCATTCACAGTCAATGGAAACAGACACTTCCAGATATGATTCATTTCACCCCAAATGAAATGTCTAAAATTAGTCATATTAGCTGTGTCCTAAAACAGCCTTTTTTCTCCACTAATCATAAAGGGCACACACAGACTGACTTAATTGTCAGTGTCTACAATATAGATGGTCAAACAGAACTGAAATGTAACTCATCAAACTTCTGTTATACATTTGCACTGTTTTCTGTATATCTAGACAGATTCTATTTTCAAGAATGTTTTAATTCTAGTAACAAGATGGACTGATTTAACTGGAGTTGAATTGACCTAGATGAAAAAATTCTAATGAATTTCTCAAAGCCGTGAGCCTGTCTCCTTAGAAAATCTCAACTTAAAAATAAATCATAGAGTCACAGTAACTTTGAGCATTTTAATCCAATTCTCAGCCCTTGTAAAAAAGGTAAACACAGCAGTAAGAGATTTAAGCAACTGAATACTAGTTTAACACTAATTAAATCTCTCAGACTGAATAAAATGGCATTTTGAATTTACGAAGTTGTGCCCAAAACACTATGCCATATGGTTAGTCACGTAATGTAACTGACATTTATAATAGGCAAAGTTATGCTGATTTCAACAGATACTCTTCTAAACTACATTTAAGAACACTCAGTGTGCCACATTTTACAAGACAATTGAGTTCTTTCATTAACTGATTGGGGGGGTGTTTGGGTTTTTTCCTCTTTTTTGTGCTGTTGGTTTGCATGATACTATCTTTCTCAGTGTTTGCGTCTATCTAGAATTATCACCACGATGCATGAGTGTACTAGAATAATAAGGAACTATTGATTTATAACACAAGATGGATATAAAAAACTTTAAAAATTAATTTTCAAAACTGTGTTTACCCTCAACATGCTTGAAATTTACGGTCTTTGAAACTGGATGTATACAGAAGTTGTCCTTCAAGGATTCAGGGCACAAAGGAAAATCAGACTATCTGTAGAAAATTTACATTAATTTAAACTCTGGCTTAACTCCAGGTATTTGAGAATTTCATTAGATTCTAAAATGCTGGGGGGGGAGGGGGGCGGGAGGCGTGGGGGGAAAGTCTTTTCAGTTACTAACTGGGTGCTGCTTTGTTAATCTTTAAACTTTGCCAATTTCTTTTTTATCCTGGTTATCACAGTGAATACCAGGTGGGTTGGTTCAGACATGTAAACAGAAGTTTATAGGGCCATTGATGAATGCTTAGAAATTCCGGTGTGCTCCGGCTGCTGCTGTGGGCTTGCTGACTCACACTTGTCGCATTTGCCAGCCCCATGCCTTAGATCGTGGTAAATATATGTGAATCAACTTGCATAGGAAAAAATCTGTTTTACCTAAATGTTACTATCTAGAGTTGGGCATCTAGTCTCTGTCAATAGAAAGAGAATTTTAATGTGCAAACTGTTAACAATCAAAATCTTGTTTATGGGCAAAGAAGAATCACTTATATATACAATTAATAATTTATTGTTAGAATAGTTGAAATTTTAATCCAAGGATAATTATTAATTCAGATCTAATTGTTACAGAGAAATAAAGAATAATTTTATAGAGAAATAGTCTCAATAAATGCTTATGGTTTAAGCTTATCATTCCATAGCTGTGCTCCTCTATGCCGCTTCTTGTGTCCTCTTTTCTCAAGGCCTCTCCTGTAATATCAGTCCTCTATGGAGATGGCAATTCATCCCAACCAGAGACAAATTTAATGTGAGGAAGTGACTTATGACAGTCTGCTCTATTCTGATTATAATGGGAGAACACATAGCTAACTTGGAAACCTAAATTTAAGACAGTAAAATTAAAAGAGAAGAAATAATCATTCAGGCTGCAATAGCAGCAAACATTTCTGAGTTGTCTTTGATTATGTGTTTGCTCCACCATCAGCAACTCTTGCCGGTTTAGCATGGGTATATGACTTCAGAAACAGAGAAGTCTCTTACTCTGAAGGGAAAGACTTGCTAATACAGCACAGTGCCATGCTAATAAGTCTTCAATCTGTTCCAGAAATAACCTTTATGCCTTTTTGACTACTGCCTGTATAAGCATAACCTCTCTTTTTAAATCTAAAAAAAACACCTCACTTGATTACATTTTTCTTTTAAACATAAACCAAAACTGTGAAATGCAGACTTTAACTGTCACACCTGTTAATTAATTTTCTTTTCTCATACTTTGTGAAACAACCATTTCAGTCCTAACTCCCTTCTGTTCCTCACTTCAAAGAACTGCTGCCTTAGAAAATAAAACAAGTTCTTAGACAAGTAGAGTTGTTAAAATAAAACATACTATATGGGTTGCAGAAAATGACATTCAAAGAATTTCTTCCATAATCATCCCTAAATGGCTGATCAGGCAGTGTATATGGAGGGGAACTGATTTAATAATGGAAGCTATCCTTCAACTAGTATAGATAGCTGATCATAAGTTATTCTTTTTGAGTTCAGCAAAGGTACTGGTCTAGAGAGATTGAATCAAAGATCAGCATTCTTTCTGGGCTCTCTGAAGTACATTTACTGTGTTATGGTTCTGAATTGCTCGCTAACTTTTTTAACTGTAATGAGGATGAATTCTGATTGCTCTAAAGCAGCTTTTGGGTTGGTTTTTAAATTGTGACTGTGAATTCCCATCATCAGGGACACATACAAGCTTAAAAATCAAAGACAGCTGGTGACTGCAAGACATGTTTTGAGTGCCTTGAAGATTCTCATTGAGATAATTAGTTATATTTGATATAATGAGCCAAATGGTTAGTTACTGCCCTGCACTACATTTTGTAGCTTTATAACCTGAAGGAAGCCTGAGAGACAACTTAACAGAATTTTTTTCTTCAAGATTTTTTCTTCTCTGAGCAACCAGTATTACATTCTAACCTCAGTAACACCCCCAGAACATAGATTAGTAACCACTGATTTATTAAACAGCTCATGCTTATCCAGTGTTTGATTCATGTGATACCTAAAAGTTTCACTACTAGTTATGCTAACTCACTTTTTCACATCTAGCTTTGGATCCAGTAAATGTAACTCATGCCTAATTTGATGTTTATGTACAGAAACCAATTTATGCCTCTAGTAAAATCTAAATTAGTAGGATTCTAGGATTTACCGACACTGGTACTTAAGTTTAAAAGGTATCTCCCAGGTTGCCTCAGAATTTTCCTGAGAATATAATTTCAGATACTTAAATGACATATTATATGGAGAAAAGTACAGGAATAATCATTTGCATACTAACCTAGAAGTAGATATTGCCTAAGAAGTCAGAGAAACTGGTTGTACACCTGCTTTAATCTAGAAGTGCTTGAACACACATTTTTTATGTCCTAAGAAAGTACCACAACAACCTTACTGTAGGATATCCTTGGTGGAAACTTCCTCTATTCTGCCTTCTGAAAGCAAACTATTGTGAAGTTAATAACACAAAAAGTTCATATACAGAAGACATATTTTTATGACAACTAATTGGAAGGGGAGCATTAGATTTCATATCTACTCTCTTTAAGTTTCTGTGGCTTGGTTTGGTAAGTCTGCTTGTTTAATTTAGGAATATTCTAATATTTAACATATATGTATATAGAAGAATTAAATGACCCTTAGAGGAAGTAGATAGGGTATCCTCTCGAGGATGAGGTGATCATGATAGTGGTTTACCAGAAAGTGGACATTTCAGTGAACAGGTGTAGTTAGAAAAGAAACTGAAAGAAAGAGTTAAAATTTAGCATGGTAATAGAGGCTTCAAATGCATAAGGACTTTGTGTGGAACCTGTGTGATCTTTCCGAGACTGACAACTGAATTCTGAAAGCTGTCACTTCTAAAAGACTTTGCCTTGCAGAAAGAAGCAATAAATAATGCCTGGCTTCTATAGTGTCGACTAACTGTATTGAGGAAGGCAAGGTATACAACGGAAAAAAAGAGCTAGTCTATCTTAAGTTGCTCAGCCACTGGAAAACAATTTTAATGAGGAATGCATTTGGTTTTGGGTTTCTCTGGTTTTGTTTGGGTTTGGTTTTTTTTTTTTTTTTTGAAAGCTGTTATATAAGACTTGGAGAAAAGGGGAATTGAGAACAGAAATATTGGAGAAGGTGGTTTATTCAGAAGATTGATGAAAACCAGCTTAATTTCCTTTTTAAAATTTCCTTTTCTTTTCTTCATTTCCTTTTCTGTTGTTTTTCCACATCTTCCTTTTTCACTGTCAATTTACAGTCCATATAATAAAACACTTTCTGTCATATTTCAGAATAGGATGAAGATATTTCAAATTGTAAAAGTCACAATACCATATAAAAATTATAAGAAAAATATATTGTAATTATGAATTAATTTCTTTAAAGTATATTACTTTCTGAAGTGCTTCCTTTTTGTGATCTATTTTTTGTCTAAATTGTCATCTGTAAAAAAAGGACACCAGGTTTCCTGGAAAAGAATTAACATTGAAACTGTTGCAAATCATTTTCTTAAGTATCATAAAACAATGAGGTGAACCTAATTCTGATGAGAATGAACTTTCAGAAGTAAAACTTTTGGAGCAATTTTTTTTTTTTTTTCATGTTTTTCAGCAGGTAGGAGAAAGTATGATCCATGGTTATTAGAATATCCAATAGCCAAAAAATATCTGCTGAGTTCATACAACATAAATGTTTCGCAAAACTGTATTTTGTTGAGAAAATCGACCTTCAGAGATATTCATCATTTCAGATAGGGACATGACTTAAACACTGTGCTAACAAAAAATATTTTTATATGAAAACACACTCTCAAAAATAGTATAGGTCCTATTTCAGAAGCAAAATTTAAACTGACAAAGGAAAACAAGCATCAAGAGGCCAAAAGGTTAGGGCCAAATGCTCATGTATTGTGGACGATTTCTTTGGGAGGTATGGAGAGAGAAAACTTTCTCCTCTAGGAGTTTAACAGCTCTGGAGTTTCTTTCTGGTCATTATTTCAGTGCTGAGAGTGAATTTTATTGTGCTTATCCTCAAAGGAAATGAATTTTTTGCACTTACTTTCAATTCCTGTCTTTATCATATGTGAAACGTCCCCTCTGCTTGCCTCTAATAGACTTTGGCAAATTCCTCTGCATACGGCACTGTTCCAGAGAAAATCATGATCTTGTTCCATATGTGGACCTCTAAATTTTCCTCCTTGATCAAGATGATTTAAAGTTCTCAAAGATACGCTATGACCTTTCTAAGGTGGTGGAAAAGAAAGTCTTTGTCTTGTGAGGAAAGAAATAAACAATTTTATATGGGAAGGTATGGGCTGAATTTTTGTGTACGCAAAGATACTACTAAGAGGTGGCTTTTATTAGGCAACTGTTGTCACATTAGAATACAAGCACAGCATGTAAGACAAAGAAAAAGAAAACAGAAGAAATGCAACAGAGAAAGATAAAAGAAAGGTAATGTACATCAAAACAATACTTTTAAACATGCTGTGAACTGACTCTTTCACTCCTGTCCTTGTCACTACACAAGCTTTACTAGAGATCAAACCTATCACATACTGTGTAGCAGTAGTGATGAGTGAGTAGCACCTGGATGTTTCTGCTGATTTCAGAACAGACAAAAAATGTGACTATGTTTAATGCATTTTATAGATGTAGTGACCTAATCTTTAATAAGTGTATATTTACTTTTCATCTGCATCAAAACTTTAAATATTACTGAAGATGCAGCATGATGAGTGGTGACTGATTTAAATTATATAAAACCAATTTGAGTTTCTTAATGAAATGAAGAGCTTTCCTTTCAGTATGAGATCACATATATAATGCAAAACTGATCTTCAGCTTAATGGTGTCCATCTGAATAGTAGAGGCATAAGCTCAGAATACGTTAGGGTTTGGAACATAAGAAAGAAATGTGAATTTCCTTTCCTATGTTTTGTCTTTAAATGTTACTCCAGAAGCAAAAAAAAAAAAAAAAAAAAAAAAAAAGAAAATATGAGGTTTGTGTCATATCTAAATGACCAGAAAATAATGGTTGTCATAGACGTGAATGTTTTCTGTTAAACTCTGAGCTGATCAAGAAAAGGAAGCATTGCTGCAAAATGCTGTATTACACTTGGTGAATTGATTTTTCTGATTCTACTTTTTTCTCTTTGTATCCCCAGAGACAAAGTTTGGCATGATCCTATAGAACTCATAATGTCTCCATAAGTATGCATAGGAGTACTATGACAACAAAAATAAATTAATTTAATCTAGAAATATAGTTTAAAAAATCCAGTCATCTAGCTCTGATTTAAATTAAATAGCCTTGTTTGTCAATTTTAATTTTGAGATATGGTACACACAATACTAGAGACTTGCTTCTGTCATAATAGTCACATGTTTCAGTACCTGGAGTCCTCAGCACAAGAAGGATGTGAACCTGTTGGAGCAGGTCTAGAGGAGGGCCACAAAAATGGTCGGAGGGATGGAACACCTCTCCTATGAGGAAAGACTAAGATAGTTGGGGTTATGCAGCGTGGAGAAGAGAATGCTCTAGGGAGACCTTCTTGTGGTCTTTCAGTACTTAATGGGGGTTTATAAGAACAATGGGAACAAACATCTTAACAAGGCCTGTAGCCTATAGGACAAGGGGTAACAGTGGTACAAGGGGTAAACTGAAAGAGGGTAGATTTAGACTAGATGTAGGTGGTGAAACTCTGGAGCAGGTTGCCCGGAAAGGTGGTAGATGCCCCATCCCTGAAAACATTCAAGATCATCTTGGACAGGGTTCTGAACAACCTGATCTATCTAAAGATGTCCTTGTTCATTGCAGAGAGATTGGACTGAATGACCTTGGAAGGTGTCTTCCAACCCAAACTATTTGATAATTCCATGATTCACCTGATGACATTTGCTTTACTACCATCAAACATTTGAAATGGATGCATGACTTTTTGTTTAGATTCTTTATCAGCTAAGGCCATTATATAATGAAGTGTATATCACCATCTACTAGCAGAATATGTAATTTCAATGAACTTAAAAGTCTTCTCCTGAGCTTGCTTTGAAAATTTATATAATATAACTGAGTCAGGATTATCCACATCCAGATAATATTAAAAAGCCTGAAAATATTTTTACAGAATACGACATGAATTCTGGGCTTAAACCCATAAAATATTCACATTTTAGCTGCTGTGATCTACTCCCCCAAATGTAAATGCTAATACCGCAGTAAGCAGGACAATTGAAGGATGTGACACAAGGTTTGTACAGAAAGATAATATCCTTTACTAGACAAAATGTTATGAGTGGAAAAAACAAGCTTTTTCATATACCATTTCTTATTCATGATTGGTGCTTGCCTTTCCAGCATGTAGTTCTTGTCTCAGTCCATAGAAATCTTATTTTTTTTCCTAAAGGTGCTATCTCTTCTCACAAGGCATGTCTTATAAAATATGTGAGAGATGGTGACAGAGCTGTCTCAGATATATCGTAAAAGGTTGTAGTATGTTGATGATGTAATACACAGTAATGTTGCAAGCGGAAATATTAAACATACTGATTTTAGGCTTCAGAAATCAGCCAGGTTTCATGTCTATGGACTTAATAAACCTATGCAAGGTCTACCCTTTTCCTTCCTTTGAAGTACAGAGTCCTGGCAAAACCGTAGAAGCATCAACCAGAACTATTTTCATATACTTCTTGACCATAAGGAGAGATTGAAAATGACTTAAACACATTGTGTAGCCATTACCTTCACTGGCATTATGAACCAGTGCCGGTGAAACTGACAGCAGGTTTGCCAAGCTGTCCATCTAGAGAGACATCTTTTTATTCTATGTTTAGCTGTTCCAGTGGTGTCTTTATCACAAACTCAGGTATCCAGCTTTTAATACTCTACTTGTTCTGTTGGAAGGTGACTTTGGAAAGTAAAAACAATGAAGAGAGTACCGACTAAGAAATCATAGACCTCAATACTATGAAATTTAACTGTCCCCAGTGATATTCTTAATCTCTCGTGTCTGAGAGATGCCTGATACTGCTTGCTATCCAGTTACCACACACGCACAATTTTATTTTATGCACAATTTTCCCTTGATGATTTGGTCTTATTAACTTTTTAAAGTTAATGGGGGCCTTTTTATTCACTCTAACAGACCTTCAGCACATTAGATTGAGCACAGGCACATAAATGACAAGTAAGTAATTAGGAGTAGTCAGCATGGATTCACCAAAGGGAAGTCATGCTTGACCAACTTAATAAACTTCTATGAGGAAGTGACTGGCGTGGTAGATGAGAGGAGAGCAATGGATACTGTCTGTTTGGATTTCAGGAAAGCCTTTGACGCTGTCTCCCTTAAGATCCTCATAGACAAGTATGTTGTTATATGATCAGCAGTATGAAGTCTAGTTGGAGTCTGGTAATTAGCAGTATACCCCATGGGTCAGTACTGGGTCCAGTCGTGTTTCATATCTTCATTAACAATCCAGATATTGGGGTAGAATATACCTCTTAGCAAGTTTGCTGACAACACAAAACTGGGACGAGTGGCTGATATGCCAGAGGGTCATGATGCTGTCCAGGAGGACCTTGACAGGCTGGAGAATTTAGTCGACAGGAAGATCATGGAGTTCAACAAGAGAAAGTGTGAAGTCCTGCGCCTAGGAAGAAACAACCACATGCACTAATACATGCTGGGGGCTATCCAACTGGAAAGTGATTTGTCAGAAAAGCCCCTGGAAGTCCTGGTGGACACCAACTTGAACAATAACCAGCCATTGCCCTTGTTGCAAAATATTTAAAAGGTATCCTGGGCTGAATTAGGCAAAGTATTGCTAGCAGATGAAGGGAGAAGATTCTTCCCCTTTATTCAGCAATGGTGAGGCCACACCTGGAGTCCTGCGTCCAGTTCTGGGACCCTCAGTATGAGAGAGACATAAACATATTGGAGAGAGTCCAATGAAAAGCACATGGATGATAAGCAGACAAAAGCAGCTCACATATGAGAAAGGGATGAAAGGGCTGGCACAGTTCACTCTGGAGAAGAGAAGGCTCAAGGTGATCTCATCAGTGTCTATGAATATCTGAAGGGAGGTTCCAAAGAAGACAGAGCCAGGCTCTTCTCAATGGTGCCCAGTGACAGGACCAGAGACACTGGACGCAAAACGAAACACAAAAGGTTCCATCTGAACATCAGGAAATATTTTTTTTTTCTTGTGAAGGTGACTGATCACTGTCACAGGTTGCCCAGAGAGGTTTTGGATTCTCCCACCCTGGAGATATTCAGAAGCTGTTTGCACATGGTCCAGGGCACCCAGATTTAGTTGGCTTTAGAGGTCCCTTTCAACCTCAAACATTCTGTGATTCTGTGGTCTAAAATCAGGATAAATACAGAATATTGCCATCCACTTTTTTTTAGCATGAGTTTATGTAAATTTACTGTAAAATATTGTTATAGGCAGTACAAAATAGATTTGAGGTTTGAATATAGAAATAAAGAAATAGAAGTGTCATTCTATTATTAAAATTTCATCCTTGAAATATATCAGTTCGTCACCTCACCTCAAAATTCTGTCATCTGTGTTCATTGAAAGGGACAGTAATTAAATTCACGGTATTGTCTGTCTTCTCTTTATTTGTGGAATATTTTTTTCTCATGTAAAGTTCAAGAAAACAAAATACTAGTATTGTTCCCATAGTTCCAGAAGAAAACCATAATGCTATTGCTAGATTTTAATTAATCTTTATTATTTCAGAGTTTTGCATAAGAGGAAAATAACTGTGTACTGCTATCTATTCTCATTAGAAGCCTTTCATATGAAATAGATATCATGATTTCCACTTTTTTATAATATGTAAATTAAATTAACGTGACCCACAACTGTACACTGTCCATGCTAACTGTCTGCATTTTGATCAGCTGGACATTTGTTTATAACTTGGTAACCTGTTGGGAAAAAACAGAATTGGCTAAGCAATTAAAATTCAAAATAGGTGATAGTAGTAAAATACATGAACATAATACCTGATTTCAGGTAATGGTCTAGGCATTGAAAAACTCCAATATCTCATTTTTGGACACAGATTCTAATGAGAACAGAAACTGGCATGATATAAATCAGTATGAAGTGATTTCTTGAACATGAGGAGGATAGGAAAGGTGAAATATTAAAATCTCAAGATGTTCTCATTAGTCTGAAGACTGAAAAACTATCATTGTATTTGGTCACTATAATCCAATCTAAGAGGAAAAAACCCTCTCAATTTGTCAAGCACTTTGAATAATCAAGTAAAATACTGGCTTGTAGACAAATGCAGAAAGATTTTTTTTATATTCTTTAAGCAAGACACAGATACTCCATCTTACTTCTTTCCATTTCCAGTGGCCTGACCTAGAATGGGATCTGTGTCCTTGGAGCAATGCATCTGGATGCTCTGAGCAATACGTAGGGCATACATATTTATTAATATTCCTATGTTAATAGTAAATACTTTGTTTATTTGACTCTCCTCAACCAAATAGAACAAAAAGATGAGGAAATTATTAACAAAACATTATCACTGAAAAAGAATAAGAGACATCTAATGCATTTCATTCTTTCTGACAGGACAATTGTCTTCTCTTGTTGTTCTAAGAAATAATTTATTCTAAAGTATTTCACTAGAACGCATTAAAATTCTCTAACTAACATTACATTATGCTTAGGAAAAACTTACATCTAGTTTGGTTATTTATAGTAATATTCATTAAATGTCTTGATTTGTTGTATCAGTAGAGTTTTGCCAGTGATCTTTCCTTCTTTAATACCTTAATGGAATACAATGTAATGGAAGGGCATATAATGTTGAGATGCATATAATTTCTTATGAGCAGTAATTGATGATTTTCGGGCACAGATTATGTAATGATATCTGAAATTTGTTATGTTAATGTTCAGATTCATAATGCATTACTAAAGTGGTAATAAACTCTTGCTAGCCCTACCCAGTGTTTCCAGGTATTATTTTTTATCCTTTTCAGTTGTTTATTCTTTCAGTTATTTATCCTTTTGAGCTCTTCCTAAGAGCTTTCATTTCTATGCAGTAAGAGATTTTCACCGGTTGGCTGAGGCAAGCCAATCACGGAGACGTGTCCTCTCCTACCCCTAAAACCCCTCTCCCCTGCACCGGGAGAGAAAGGGTTAAAAAGCGGAGATAGGAAAAGGAAGAAAGAATCTGTGAGACCTCTGAACGTTTGGAAAACTGGAACAAAGTTTAATAACACCAGAACAAAATATATTATATGCAGGGAAAAACCAATGCAAAATTGGAGGGTTTGTACGGGATGGAGCAGCGAGGGTTAAACGCGGGTGAGAAAAAGGAACGGTACCGCGGCAGTGTCCAAGATGGCGCCGGCCACGTGGCGCTCTAGTGGAGTGGAATAAAGGAGTCGTGGCTGTTACGAACGCCGGGATCCTGCGTGCAAACCGTGAGCTGCGCTGTCGCACCGGTCTGGTCATGCGAGTTAAAGGAAGAAAAGCAGCAAAAGCGGTGAGCGCTGACAGCAGGGAGAAGGCAGCCCCGAGGCGCGGGTCTCCAGCGGCAAGGGGTCTGTCCCAGGCGGCGCGGGGGATTTCCGCAGCGACCGCTCCGCTCCGGCAGCATGGGGGAGCAGCAGCCGCAGGCAGGCAGGCAGGCAGGGTCCGAGCCGAGGGGACACAGCCTGTAAGGTCCTCGGAGCCAAACCGCGAGTCTGGAAAAGCCTTTTTTCCCGGAGCGAAGCTGCAAGTCCGTGGCGCCCCTCGGAGTGCAAAGCAGGAAGTGTACGGGATGCCATCCAAGCGCAAAAGCCCGGCAAACGCAATAGGCGCCTCTTAAAGAGACAGATACGCTCGCGAGAAACTTTTACAACCAATGAGAGGTGCTAAACGTAACATGGGAGGTAATAGTCCAATTGGTCAGTTTAAAACAAACCTTCCAAACTGGTTTGTTTTTTTTTTTTCCCCCTCAAACTGGAACAGGGATTCTAATTAATATTTTTTTCAGTTGCTTAAAGTTGTTTGCTGTTGCTTAACCCAGGTGTCTTATATGCTGAGTTTGTTTGTTTTTTTTCTGCAATGTAAAGTTGGGTACAATGTTATGGTGTTTGTAGGAAATATATTTTGCCTGGATCAAATCACCTATTAAACACATGCATCACCAGTGACAACAGGGAAAGACTAACATAGTAACTATGCTCAATTTAGGAGCAACATTTAAATTTTTTAAGTTAGAGAGGATGAAGGAAGAGAGACAATAAAGTTATTATCTTTTATCAAATTGTTGGGTATTAGTTGAACAATCAAATTAAATTTTTGTCTTTGCACTGCAACAAAATAGTGTTAAACTGAATTCTGTCAGTTAAAAATTGAATTGATTAAGAGCAGAAAAATAATTATTATAGTTCAGTCCTTATTTGAGACTGACTGTTAAACTATTTAATGCTACAATGCAGGCTGTCTCTGCACTGAGGGGATAAAGAAACTTTTCTTTTAAGAGTCGTTTATAGGGTGGGTTTATAGGGATCTAACTTAATAGGATGGATTAATAATACACACCGCAAGTGACAGATGGAAGGTGAAATCTTCTGTGCTCTTAACAATGATTTTTCCAACAGGTATTTAGGACAACCAAGAAAAAGAAAGGTAAAGGTGAGAAGATGAAGTAGTTGAGGACAGGCCTTAATATAGCATATTTATATAATCTTTCATCAAAACATAAAGTAACATCAATATAAATGTGTGTCAGAATATCCTGTTTTTTAATTTAGCATTTGGAAACTTCTGAATTACTAGGTTAGCCATGAGAAATCACCATATTATCTTTTAAAATGTAATTTATTTTCTAAGAGTAAAGTAAATATATAATCTATTATTTTCTAATTAATAATACTGTAGGAACAATCTGAAACAAATTAAAACCGCTAACAATGAAAATAAAAATTTAATATTAACTTTAACATACAACAAAACATCTTAAAAATTTATAGTTGTGCAAATGATCCAACTGACTTGAGCACAATTATAGTAAGTATTTGTAAAAGTAGTCCCTAGGTACCTCTTTATAATTCTACATCTTGAAAAAGAAAAATGGCCTTGAGGAAAAGGGGCCCTCAAGTTTCACTATAACCCATTTTATTTATCCTTTTGAGTCTTCGTAAGAACTTTTAGTTTTGTGCAATAATTTGTTTGTTTGTTTGTTTCAACTTTCTAGATTTTTTTTTTCCTTTTATATATATATATACAGTTTAAACCTCCATAATCAAGCACAGATATTCCTATACACTGGAAGAAGAAACCTGATAAGCAACATCTACAACAATAAGCAATAAGCAACCTAACAGTAACATCAAGAGAAGTTAAGATGAGTGAGATCTTGCTTTTTCTGTCAGGGGCATACAACTATGGCCACTGATTGTACTTGGAAATTTCTGTCTGGACATTTAAAAAAAAATATTATCAAACTAGTGCAGAACTGGAGCAACTTGCCTGGAGGTTTATGGAATCTTCACCCTTGGAGTTTTTCCAGGCTTAGTAGCCAATGCCATGCCCTGATGTAGTGGCAGTGGGAAGCGGATGTAGTTGAGACTTGGGTCTCTTCTGTGAATTTAAACAGGTCCAGTTGTCTGGAACAATCTGCACACCGTCAGATTGCATTTCACAATTGCATATACCTTAGCTTACTATTTAGCTTTGATTTTCTAACAAACTGGCTTATTCCAAAATGAAACTAGAGTTCAGCAGTGGTGACAGTGTGATATTATGAATGCTGGGGTTGATATTGCATGAATTCTAACACCTTTTATTCCATAAAGCTCTATCAAACTATCTTGAGGTTCTGAATCCTTGAGATGCTTTACCTGCAACATCGTAATGCATATCTTCAAGATGAGTAAATAATACTCTTTGTCATCACGTAACACAGAAAGCATACAGGTAGCTGCTACACCTCCCACATACTATTTCCGGAGCTTTAACTGAGAAACAGAGTAGTTATCATCATGACCTAGCTATATAAGAAGCTTGAATGTGGACTGTTACACTTTTAGTTCAAGTGCCTTGACTCAAAGTGCCTGGAACTGACTTACTTTAGAGGGAGTTAGTTTTAAATTGAGTAGGTGGAAGTCATTCCAAATCAGCTGGTTTAGAAATTAGAAATTATAACTACTTTTCTGAATGGATACTCTTAACAGAGTAGGTACAGAGTACACCTTACATTGCATGCAAATAACATTGACTGAGTTTATGACCATAAAGTAATCAAAAACTTCCAGCATTGTTTTGTTTAACAGATAGTTCATATGCTTGCATATACACACTTTTACTAAATGAACAGGCAAGCAGTGCTATTACTAGATACTCAAATAGTCAGAAAGGTAGTCATCTCAGCTACTCAATACCTGATATATATTTAGAGAACAAGATTAGGAAGAATCTTGGTTATTATTTGTATATTTCTCTCTGATAACCATAAAGGGAACTTGGGCTGTTTGCCCTAGATGAGTAACTAGAGGTAACCATTAAGGTTTTAGTTGCTTCATCTTTGTCATTTAGTGTTGAGATACTCCAGAGAACAGTAAAAGGCTGGCTGATACAAAACAGACTCTTTGGGAGACATAGATTATTCCTTGCTTAGGATTAGTTGAAGGCTAGGTATGTGTCCTGGCTTGAGTTAGAACTGAACTAATTCTGTTCAGTGATTTTACTCTCCAGCTCAGTCTCTTCTAAGTGACTGCTCTTTCTGAAATCAACGGTATATTTTTGCAGACAGTGTCTGCTTCTAGAAGTGATAATACTTGATATTTACAGTTACTGCCAGGGATTGGGATGCAGAAAGGCACTTGCTTATACTTTCTGCTGTGAAGTTCAAGGTCACTGCTAAATCCTGTGTACCACGGTGGGAGTGCAGTAAGTTAGAGGCTGCACCTGCAGGGAGGAGCTAACAGGACAGGGTCCCAAAACTGACCAACAAGGTATTCCATTCCATCTAGGTCATATTTCGGTATAAAGCTGAGGGATCACAAGGGTCAAGCCCTCTTCTTCAATGGCCGATATCTGAGGATGGCTCTGTCCATTCTACCTTCAATCCCAATCCATGAGTTCCTGAATCCATTTCCAGAATCCAGTTCCAGACCTTGTGAATCCAGGTCTCCTCTGCCGCTGAGCCCAGTCTGGGATTTCTCCAGTGTCTGCCCACAGCATCAGTGGTGATGGTGACCGGTTTGCCATTAGGGAGCTGGGTTCAGTATTGATGTTGTATATATTTCATTTTATTGTTATTATTTTATTTATGGCAGTTTCAGTTTTCTTTTCCAATCCATAAGTCTTTCTTCCTCATTTCATTTCTCTTTGTCTTTGGGAAGGGAGATGGCTTAATAGAGAGCATCTGTCATTCATCTAGCGGCCAGCACAGCCCCAACCTATGACAATGTGATACTTAGGGTATGTCAAATGTCACTGGATGCTGGACAGCTGAGCTGAACCACTAGGAGAAGAATTAACCTCACTTATTTTAGGTCACTACAATGCAGATGTTTAAATTCTCATTATAACTAATGAAAAAGCAGTCAATATAGTCAATGGAATCTGGAAAGCAATTGATCTCATCCCAAAGTAGACAATCACATTTGGTCAGATGAATCAGCTTAGGCGAGATAGACTCCACTGAGTCAGTTGACTAGTTTTCCATTACCCATAAAGAAAGTCTAGACACCTATCTCAAAGGCAGATGTCTATACCTAAAGTTAGATGTGATGCATCCCACCCTAAATTTAGGTGAGATAAATCCCATCAGCAATAACTGAAAGTAAAATTCCTCTTGATAAACATGAGAAACTTAGAAATTATCCTTTCTGATTTAGAATATGAAAAACAACAACAAAGAATTGCTCCTCTTGACACACCTTTTTGATACTGATGCTATTTACTACAAGTTTCATGAGAGTTTTTCTGAACTGTGACAGAAATCTTCTTGAAAAATCCAGAAATGAAATGTAATCAATCTTTGCATGTGACAGTTTGGAATATGAACTAAACTGTAAAGGCTTATTTTCACTGGGAGAAAAGAACAGAAATAAATGAAGTACAAGTATAAGACCTATTCTGCCAACTATTCTAAAGGATAGTAATTTCTAAGAGATCAATAGATGTGATGAGAAAAAGCAATAATATCTGGAAAGTCCATAGTGAGATTTAGCAGATGATATCTGTAAAAGTTCTGAGAGTATAGTGCTTGTGCTGTTTTCAGATAACAGAAGTTGCCATTACTGAACAACTCAGTGTTCTGCCTATGCCTACACATCTCTGCTTCCTGTGTCACACTTTATTTTTTGTTGGAAGAATCATACTTAAAGGCTCAAAGTCGGTTTTATTCTTTGAGTGGAAGAAAGAAAAAGAAAGAGAGAAAGAAAGAGAGAAAGAAAACAAAAGAAAGAATAAGAACAAAAGAAAAATCTAAAGAGATAGAGTAGAAGAGAGAGAGAAGAGAGGAAGGGAGGGACAGAGGGAGGGAGGGGATGAGGGAGGGAGGAAATAAAGAAGGAAGGTGGAAGAAAGGTTGGTTAACTCTGTTATATAGAACATTTTCTAAATAACATAAAAAACCATAAAGGTAGAAGTCTGATATACCAGCATTACTTGAAACTAGATCTGTTTGTACCTCAAAGTAGTCTAAAAAGCAGAAATCTTTTCCAATTATCTCAAATTGTTTTTCCTATGTCATGCAAAAAACAGAGTTTTAACAAAAGCCAAAACAATAGTAGTAACTACTACTAGTATCTACTACTAGTATCAGATTTGAAAAGTCCTGGCAGTCAGATGAACTCCCTGGTGGCTGGAAAAAGGGAAAAATTGCATCCATTTTTAAAAGGGTAGAAAGAAGGACCCTGGCAGCTACCAATCTGTTAGCCCCACCTCTGTGCCTGGGAAGATCATGAAACAGATCCTTCTAGTAGCTATTCTAAGGCATATGGAGGACATGGAGGTGATTCAAGACAGCTAACATGGCTTCACCAAGGACAAGTCCTGCCTGACCAACCTGGTGGCCTTCTACAATGCGGTGACGACATCAGAGGACAGGGGAAAAGCTGTGAATGTCATCGATCTGGACTTCTGTAAAGCCCTTGACATGGTCCCCCACAACATCCTTCTCTCTAAATTAGAGAGAGATGGATTTGATGGCTCGACTGTTCAGTGGATAACAAATTGGTTGGCTGGTGGCATCCAGAGGGTAGTGGTCAATGACTTGTTGTCCAAAGGGAGATCGATGACAAGTGGTGTCCTTCAGGGGTCTGTACTGGGACCTGTGCTGTTTAATATCTTCATCAAGGCTATAGACAATTGGATCAAATGCACCCTCAGCAAGTTTGCAGATGACACCAAGCTGAGTGATGCAGTTGACATGCCTGAGGGATACGATGTCATCCAGAGGGACCTGGACAAGCTGGAGAAGTAGTGAACCTCATGAAGTTCAACGAGGTCAAGTGCAAGGTTCTGCATCTGGGTCAGGGCAATCCTCCATATCAATACAGGCTGGGGTATGAAGGGATTGAGAGCAGTTCTGTAGAGAAGGACTTGGGGGTACTAGTGGAAGAAAGGCTGGACATGGGCCGACAATGTGCGCTCGGAACCCAGAAAGCTGGCCGTATTCTGGGCTACATCAGAAGAAGTGTGGTCAGCAGGTTGAGGGAGGTGATTCTCTCCTCTACTCTGCTCTCATGAGACCTCACCTGGAGTACTGCATCCAACTCTGGAGCCCTCAGCACTAGAAAGACATGAACCTATTGGAATGGGGCCAGAGGAGGGCCACAAAAATGATCAGAAAGCTGAAGCGCCTCTGCTACGAAGAAAGGTTGAGAGAGTTGGGCTTGTTCTTCCTGAAGAAGTGAAGGCTCTAGGGAGACCTTATTGCAGCCTTTCAGTACTTAGAGACTTTTTAGCAAGGCCTGTTCTGACAGGACAAGAGGTAAAGTTTTTAAACTAAAAGAGGGCAGTTTCAGACTAGATATAAGGAAGAAATATTTTATGCTGAAGGTGGTGAAATGCTGTCACAGGTTGCCCAGAGAAGTGGTAGGTGCCCAATCCCTGTAAACACTCAAGGTCAGGTTGGATGGGGTTCTGAGCAACCTCATCTGTTTGAAGAAGACCCTGCCCATTGTAGAAGAATAAATATCATACCCATGAAAAGAGTCAGAGAAAGAACTCATAAAGCTGCAAATCAACAAGCTTAACTATGATTTCTAGAAAGATAGTACAAGAAAGTATTAAAAAACCCCAGTTATTACAAGCATCTATGACGTGATAAAGTGATATAAATCTAGTTCAGATTTGTGAAGAAAAGATTGTGTCAAATTTAGATGACACTATAGATTGTATCATCTTTGAAAGGGTAACTGGTACACTAGATAAGGGGAAGAAGTAGATGTGACATACATTAAGTTTATTAAGGTTTTTAATAGATATTCTCAAGTGACATTTTTGTAAGAATACTTGAAAATATGTATCAGACAAAATTACAGAAATAGAATTTAAAAACTAGTTGGACAACAAACTTAGAATATTGCTTAAAATGATTATTTCTGTTCCTTGATTTCCAAAGTTATTTAGCATCAATATAAAAGAATTCTCTACTACACACTCACTTTATTGATACTCATTTTGTCTTAGCCAACTCAGCACAGGTCTTAGTACATGCTGTAAAATGCAAAATTGATACCTTTAGTGATACCTCAGCTACTGCCATGTTGTTTAGATTTCCTTTCTTCTTATTCCTCCTCTTCTCCTTCTCCTTTTTCTTCTCCTTTCCTTTCTTCTTCTTCTTCTTCTCCTCCTTTTCTTCTTCTTCTTCTCCTCCTCCTTCTTCTTCTTCTATGCCTAATCTGTAACATCAAATACCATCATTTCTTTGAAGTAAAAACCTCAAAACCCCTACTCATCAGTACAAAGTGAATTTCACTTTTTGAGACTTTAATTCTTTACAGTTAATTTAAAATAAAATCTCTATAGTTTTTACAGTAAAATAAATGAACCATAAACACTGATTCAGGAAACTGCTCAAATTTTTTCCTCTTTTCTATTTAAAGGATAATCTGTTTTTATCAGTGTTATATTGAGGTTTTCCTTATACTACACCAGCTGAATTACTGACTATTCTCAGGGATGTTCATCCATTTTGTAGGCTTTTCTACTGTTTTCCACAGATATCTGTATTGTGACAGAAATTCTTGTCAGAAATATTTTGTTATTTCATTTATCTTGGCTCTAGTTCCTGTCCCTTGTTGTTATTTAGTTTTTTGCTGGTTTGCCTTTTTCCCCTGAGGTGCTCAGCTCCCTAACTCCAGCAAGTTCCAAGTGTCTTTAAAATGTCTGATAGAGTCAAAACAGATAGCTGATCTGACTCCAGCCTTATCCTATCACCTGTTTTGTCTCTCTGGGCACCTAGAAACATCAACTTCTTGCTGAGTTTTTGGTTAATTTTAGAAATGAATTGGGGCAGGAGGAACGTTGAGATATTTTTCCCCCTGAATTTCCTTCATAGCAGTAAATTCAGCGGCTATAAGAAAATAAAAGGGCTGATATGAATTAGAGCACAAAACTGATGAAGCTGGGTCAAACTCTAACAGGAATGTAGTTATTATTTTTATCATTAAAAAAGAGAAAGAGATAAAGCATGGAAAAAGGAAAAGTGTTGATGAGCTGAAAAGCCAAAGTCTGGGGTTTTTTGATCATAAAAAAGCAGCTGGTACTGTCTGAGTGCCTTCGTGACCCGAGACATCCCTAAGCTAGCTTATATGATAGAGTACATACAGGAGAAAATCCAGACACTGCAGAGCTTCTTAAGCAGATTTCGATGCCAAGTGAAGTGGTCAGACTGAGACCATATCTCCCTCAGAAAAAAAAAACCCAGTACCCAGTTAAACTTGCAATACATTTAAGGGAAAATATCACCTCTGAATTTTGTCTCCTTTCTTCCTCCCTCTTCTTTCATCTCAGCTTCAAATAAGAATGGAAGCACTACATACAAGGGGTTAAAAATGAGGGAGTTTGTGGCTGGGTGCGATGTTTACCATGAAGATAAGTGCAAAACAGATATCTGAGGGGAAAAATATTCTGAAATAACATAAAAACTACCTTGTTGTTATTGTATCTGTTTTTGAGGGAACAGGAATAAAAATAAATACTTTTCCAGCTCTGCT
This sequence comes from Bucorvus abyssinicus, assembly GCA_009769605.1. Lineage (NCBI taxonomy): Eukaryota > Metazoa > Chordata > Aves > Bucerotiformes > Bucorvidae > Bucorvus > Bucorvus abyssinicus. Next base: position 79,734,657 of record CM020024.1, on the reverse strand, counting down.
GTCTCCTGATAGCAATGACCAATTTAAATTTAGCTGTGTGGAGAAGTACTTGGGAGTCCTGGTGGACACCCAGCTAAGCATGCATCAGCAGTGTGCTCTTGTGGCCAAGAAGGCCAATGGTGTCTGGGGATGCGTTAAGAAGAGTGTGACCAGCAGATCAAGGGAGTTTTTTCTTCCCCTTTATTCTGCCCTAGTGAGGCCACATGTGGAGTATTGTGTCCAGTTCTGGGCTCCCCAGGTCAAGAAAGACAAGGAGCTACTGGAAAGAGTCCGGCGCAGGGCTATGAAGATGAGTAGGGGGATGGAGCATCTCTCTTATGAGGAAAGGCTGAGAGACCTGGTTCTCTTTAGCCTGGAGAAGACTGACAGGGGATCTTATCAATGCTTATCAATATCTAAAGGGTGAGTGTCAAGAGGATGGGACCAGACTCTTTTCAGTGGTGCCCAGTGACAGGACAAGGGGCAATAGGCACAAACTGGAACATCTGAATACAAGGAAAAACTTTACTTTGAGGTTGTCAGTTCACTGGAACAGGGTGCCCAGAGAAGTTATGGAGTGTCCTACTCTGACATACTAAAAACCCACCTGGATGCAATCCTGTGCAACCTGCTCTAGGTGAACCTGCTCTATCAGAGGTGTTGGACTACAGGATCCCCAGAGGTCCCTTTCAACCTCTGACAGTCTGTGATTCTGTGAAATTAGCTTCCTGCTATGCAAAACCTAAAAGGAAGTTGATGAAACTTATACATATGTGCTTCTTTAACTTTAAACTGAATGGTGTGTATAACACTCAGCAGGAATATGTCTTGTTTTTACCAGCAGGAAAAGGTTGTTTATAAAATGACACTTTCAGGTCTGATTAGAAATTAACTTTTTTAGAAGCAGGAAAAATCAGTTAAGAGTAAACTGCAGGTATTATTAATGTGGTCGTTTAAGAAGTACATTTCTTGACAGAATGTTACCGTTCTTGCTCACAGCAGGATAACAGTCTAGATGTAGAAAGAATAATAAAGTTTTTTGTCTATGTTTATGTTCAGTATATAAGACAGCTAGACTGAATAGAAAATGAAAATGATGTGCCACTAATCCTCACGAGAAGCGCCGGTACAGATATAAGCCGTCAGGAAATTGTCCTCTTCACAACAGAGAATTTAGGCTTACTCTTCTAATAATCTACCTGTACTCTATATAGTCCTTGTTCAGCAATCATGGCTATTCTATCTATCACATTTCATAACTTCTAAACCAGTGAACTCTTTATTCTCTCTCTTACTCTCCTTCTAGCAATATGTATTCATACTTTAATTTCTATTTCTTTTACAAACCTAAAATTTTCCTGTTGTTTAAGACTATAGTTTCTGAGCAGAATAAGTAGCATGCCTAGTAACCAGAGATTAAAAAAGGAGCAACATGGCAAGCACAGCCTCTAGGCATCGTTTCCTCTCTATTTACAATGACGCGTGCTGGAAGCAACATAGCCTTTGTTACAAGTCCTGAATGACATTGAAATCCATGTCTTTGGATCTTTAGTTGAGAAACTATCAATTACTGAGCCATGTACTTGCAAATATCTCTGTCTCTATCTATCTATCTATCATCTAATAAACGTATTTTTATATGTATACAGACAGACAAGCATACATAAGTTGTATTTCTATACATTATACATATATATGTATGTATACACATGAACATTTAAATATTTGACTCATAAATAATTGTATATGATATGTTGTGGTGTTTCTTGGGATATGTTAATTTGTAGATTGGTGCTATCAAGCTAAGCAGGCAAATAAACATGATTTTCTAGGACACTCACTGGAAATATGTTTGTTTTCTTACTTTCATTTACTTTGAGCTTGTTCAAAGCCAAGATGTGTACAAATGCATATTTTGTTCTAGGAAGGCATAATATCAGTGCTAGTCCTCATTGCAGTTTTATCTAATAATGAACTATAGCTCTCTCCTGCTTGCCATGCTACTGAATGTAGCCGTGTAACAAAGTAATTATTTATTATTATCTCAAATTAATATGTATTTATGATATGCACATGTTTTTTTACAGCTAGTCTTTTGTCTTATTTAACTGCAGTGCAGATACATCTCTAGTAGATTGGAATTAATTTTTCCCAATATCATGATACATTGGCTTGAGTTCTGGGACCTTCTCATGGGGAATTTATCTAAATTTATTTCTATAATCTAATACCACATTACAATATGTGAATGAAATATTTATACTCCATCCATGAACTTAGCTCATATTTAAGAAATAAATAATTTCCCTGTTGTGCCTAAAATTTCCCAGTGCTGTAAGTCCTGTAATAGAAAACTGTAGAGTTTATTTTCAGTAATAGCAAGATAGGAGGCAATAGAATTAGTGCTAAAGTCTAAGTTTAGCTTAATGAGTTTAGATCTTTCATAATGAAGCTAGGTATCGAAATTAAAAGTAGAAATTAATAGTGAATTACTGAACCAATGACTGTACAAGTAAAAGCCGGTCAGATATCAGTAGACATCATATTAACCAGGTGTAAATACTGCTGTCATGCTGGAGTGTTTGCCTCAGAGAAGCCAAGCACACCACTGTGCTGTTAAACAGTTTTGTGGGAGTTCCTGCAATTGCCATATTATGAACCTCTTGAGCACTTTTTTAAATATGCAGAGGGTGTAGCTAGAGTTAATTCATGGGATTCAATCAAAAGATGTCATCTATAATTTTAACTGGTTTATCCTCTGGCAGGATTTGGGTGTGTGTCATCTTTCTACAGCCTATATTTCCCTGCAGTTTGCTGTTAACATTACACTAGCATCTTTGACTACTTTTTAGTGATACACTGCTATGTTAAATGTTACATTGCATTATGTCACTGTGGTTTATATTATCCTACCAAAGGATGGTACAATGTGAAACCAGGAAGACTACTTCCATGCATTTTCTTCAAATTAAAAATTTTCAATTGAGGACCTCAGTAAAACATGTTATAGTAAGAAATATAACGTAATGATATGTTTCTAGTGTAAAAAATATTCTTGAAAAGTAATTGTTTCCTAAATGTATTTGACACGGTATAATTACAAATTTAATCTCACAGGTCTTATACTGCTGTTATAATAAAGTTACTAATTTTCAGAGCCGTTAACCACCTTCCTGCTCTAATGAGAAAGTCAAAGTGACCTTATATCAGACAATAGGTGAAATACATTGATTTATCATTTTCTACTTGAAGACATATCCTATAGCATTTCCTCAGGTTGTATAAATTGACTAAGTTTTTACTGATGGAACCAGCATCCAACTGCTGATCTGGACAATAGGAAATACATTGTCACATGATATTTTTGTCAAAATATTTCAGAAATATAGATATTCTTAAGATCATTGGATTTCTTTTTTCCTAGTATATCTCTCCTGCCTAGAATAAAACATGAAATTCATACTGCAAGAGTATATGGAATCTGTGAGCATTAGCTTCATTCAAGTTATCTGATAAAGGACATTTTCCATTCAAAAGGGGATTATGAATAAAGGGAAAAGTGGTAAACAACACACAGAGACAGAAAACTAGTGGACAAGGGCTAACAGAGGCAAAGAAACTCCCCAAAATTTTCCCCTCACTAACTGATAAACCATTAAGAAACTGCAGGCACAGCTTTGGAGAGGGCCAGCCTGGCCTTGGTAACTGACAGAAAGCAGGGAAAGAGGAGGAACATGAGGCACTGGAATATGCCAGGGAAGGGCTGTGGGACTATGAAAAATTTGTTAAAGAAGGTTTAGGAGAAGGAGGTCGAGGCAGAAGAAATGGGAGGAACAGACAGACAGAAAGGGGTATAAAAGGGACAAGTCAGGTGTAAAACGGGGCTGGTCAGCATGCATCTGGCAGAGTCCTGCACCCGATCACCCCTGTCTGTCCTGCCTTCTTGTTAAATCTTCTCCTAATGGACTCTCTGAGTAATCTCAACTTCTACCCTGTGTCAGTGCTGCAAGAGCTCAGTGCCAGCTGCTGGGGGGATTGGTGTGAGAGGACTGGATGCCAGGTCCTGGAGTCAGACACCCCAGTTTGACCGTGCGCAAACTCTGGCCTGTGGTGTCAGCTACTGCAGCCAATGGGATCTTTAACCTCCAGCCATTGGGGTGGGAATGCTGTGTGTCCCCAGAACAGCTACTGAGGGGTCGGACATGAGTGAGGCGAGTGAGGGGCTCAGTGCCAGCAGCTGGTTTAGGACCATGGGTCACAGCCTGCGTGCTTGGTGCTGGCTGCTGGGAGCAATTGTCTGTATCTTTCCCAAACCGAGTGTGCGTGGGGCATGCGTGTGTAATCACTGGCAAACTCCAAGCTGAACCGACCAGGGAGTAGGAGGCGCTGGGTCTGGGCAGGCGTATCACATGGGTGGAGGGACCGTGTTGGTACTCAGGGGAACCTGTGAGTGTGGGATGTCTGTGGGACTAGTGCGTGAGTGCTGCATGATTGCAGCGAACACCCAGCTGGACCAGCCAGTGAGCTGGGGACCAGTGGGACAGGTAAACGAGCCAGGATCTGGGCAGGGGCGCGAGACAGGCAGAGGGGCTGTATTGGTGCTCAGGAACCTGGGAATGTGGGTGTGCTTGTGAACATGGAGAGTGTGGTGTGTGTGCTGCACCAGTGACCTGCTGCCTCTGCCAGCCCAAGAGAAGGGGACGTGGCTGGCTGAACCAGTGTCTGGTGTGAGTCCTGCATGTGGGAGCTGCTGGAGGCAGCACCTTAGCTGGCTGCAGGACCAGCCGTGTCCTTGACCTCTGTGTGCACGTGGGGTACACCTTCAGCCTTACTGCTGGTTGAACCTGCAAACGAGGAAGTAACAGCTGCATCTGTTGGCCTTGGACTGAGACCCTGAGGTCTTGGGCCTGAGCACCCTCCTGGGAAGGAGGATGACATTTTTTGTGGCATCTGCTATGTATTTGCTGATTGCACTCAGAAACCATAGGGTAGGAAACTCATGTTAGGTATTGAAATGATCAGAAATCTTCCTGCTTATGGAAAACTAGATTATAAATCTCATAAAAATCACATGCAATCATAGATTACAAACCAGAAGATCTTTTAATTAACTTGTACTTAATGGAGAAATTCCATTTGAACTGGTCAGGGGATTTTCATTACACAATAATTTGATGTGGAAAAGTAGTGTTATTTGCTCTTTGGAGAGCTATGAGAGATTATAAATCATGACTTTCACCTCCTTTCTAAGCAACTGTTAACATTTTCAGTGATAACAATCTTTTTCAGGTTTTTTATGCTCATCTGAAATATACTCTTACCATTCCACATCCTAAAACAGATACAGAGTTTTCTGGTCGTTTAGTTAACTGGAATCAATTAATTTTGTATAGAGCAAATCTGTATAATGGGATTAATCTCCACAATGCTTTTCACTTCGCTATGAGGCTTCACTAAGTACCAATCACCTTATTACCAGTCTATTTTTCAACTGTTTATTGCTGCACAGCTAAAAATTTTGCAAATAAATTTGGTTACTATACTACAGTAGGTTTATCAAGTTATATGAGGTTCAATCTAGGCAGGCAAAATTAATTTTGTTCTTTCTTTTTGGTCTATGTGAGCAATTGATACTTTTATATTGATAAAAATCAATACATCACTCTTCAAAAAATCAAATTATTTAACATGTGATATGCAAAGTTCTTATCTAAAAATGCTACTTCTAAATACACAGTGACATTGTTTGGAAATACCTTGAAAACTAAATTCTAATAATGTCCCCACTCTGAAATTATCTTAGCCTGTTTCAGAAGTAAATCACATATGTTGTTTTTAATGAAAAGAGCATTTCACTTTCTGAAGTGACAAACATTTGCCAAACACTGGTGCTGAATAATGATTCACACCACAATGGGAAGCAGAACCAAGTGCTAGACCTGGTTTGTACGTGAAGGCCAGTGTTCTGCTGCTCCTGCACAGGTGTACCATGAAGGATGTTCTTCCCAAGAGGCATTCTCATGATACATACTCATGCTATTAAAATGTTGCCTATTTCTCTGCAAACACAAAACTTCATCCTTCACTTTCCTAATTTCCTATCCAGCTCCTTACATAAGTCCGGATAAATTTGATCTAATGTAATTGATTTTACACTTCTAGCACATTTACAAATGGACTTACATGTATGACTTTAAAATGAATGTCATAACTAGTGAATTAATTTTTCAGTCTTAATTTGTTACTTGAAAAGCTGTCTATACTTACTGTGTAAGATTTAGTTATATTTTGCAGTGCCGGTATAATTGATTTTACCTGAATCTAAAATAAACATTTTTCCATTGTTGGGTGGAATTTGTTTCACCTTTTAGGGAAAAATATATGCAATAAATGTAAGTGAGGGGCTGTAATTCCCTTTGTCATCAGTGGAGGGAGACAGGCACCCAGAAAGGGCAACTTGTCCCACCCAGATACATATCTTACAGAAATAATCCACTCAGAATTACATCATATTTACTATGTTGTGGTCACTGTTACACAGATTCTGCCCATGGCACTGGTTGCAAATGAGTATGGCAGAAGGTGTACGGTGGTGTAGCCACCAGTGAAACGGGCTAGCTCATACTAGTCTCTTGGTGTATGCTGTCCCTCTTGCTGGTATCAAATCCTTTACATATGCCAGAATTATACATTACTCTCATGGAGTTCATTAGGCAAAGAAGCATGTAAAACAAGCCAAAAGATTCAATCCTGAAAAGCTGTCTGGATTTTACCAACTGTGTGAGCTGTGAAAAAAAAAACAATATAAAGGGAGAAAATAAAGGAAATGGGGGTTTTGTTTAGAAATATTCTTTTTTGTTTCAACTCTGAAAATGAAAAGAGTCATGTTATAATTCTCTTGGATGTGGGTGAAAAACACAAACTGTTGTTAATGGTGACTGCTCATTTTGGTGTTCAAATCAGTATCTGTCTGAAAAGATTTCATAGTATAGTAAATAATTTTCTCAAGCAGTGTAGATCACTAATTTCCTTTGGAAGCGAATCAGCCAACAAGTTATTCAGGACACACCTGGAGGGCAATTTGCCTGACTCAAGTTTTGTGAAACAGAAATGACACAATGTTAATTTGCTTTTAAACTACTTGCCATGTCTAAGAATTAAATAAGCAATCGGATGAGACCAAAGTGAATTCATTGAGATATCAGCCATGCAGTCTGCTTCTTTTGCCTGATTGTGATAGAAAACCCTTTTATATGAGCAGTTAACCTGTTCATATTTTCCACACTTGGCCTTTTCAGAAGTCCCCATGGCAAATTCTTTGCTGATTTATATTATGCTCTGCATTTGAAGAAAATATGAGCATGAAATTTAACTTAAAATGTTTCAGAATTTTTTGTCTCTATGTTGTTACTGTTTATTACTTTACATCACGGCTTAGTCTACATATGGTGCTGGGGGTATATGTAGCTCTATAGAGAGAAGTATTTGTAGATGAAGTCTATAAGAACACTCAAGCTCAGGATCCGATTAATTTATGTGTTTACAAACATTTATATTCCAATATTAACATGTAATTTATTAGTATTAATTTATTAATTGATCAATTAATACATAGCAACAATTTGCATAAACAGGATCTTAGCTTCTATTGGCAGTACTGCTAGCAACGACTGCAATCATAATATTTATTCTACGTTTCAGTTAAGATTAGCTCAATTGATTGGGTTGATGGGAAGAGCCTCTAGAATGACATCTTTCTCCAGTCTTTCATCATAGAGGATTTCAGTGCAAAAGTTAGTAATCTAAATTTAACTAAGATGCATCCATACAGGGTTATCTTTCGAAAGCTTACTGCTAAGGGATAAATGGACACCACTTCCAGCATCTTCAGACCAAGGACTTCTCCTGCCCATCCTGGTGCCCAGAGTCTCTGTCTAGGCTGGGGGATGGCACTGCTGCTGACCCTTCAGCCAGCAGTGAGGCTGACACACAGAGAGATGACACTGACACAGCCAGTCTCACAGGCGGCAAGAGAAAAGGCGCTGTGTCCAGCAGCACTCACATCAGACATGGCCACAGAGAGCCATGTTCCCTCCTCCTCTTGGGCTGGCAGAGGTAGAAGGTCACTAGAATAGCACACACACCACACTCTCCAGGTTCACAAGCACATGCACGTGTGTGGATACCCTGAGCCGGCATATCCCCCCTACTCGCCCAACACCCTTGTTTACAAACAAAACATCAATTGAACAGAAAGATATCAGTGCAAACCACAACAGGGAAAAAGTTTCTGCTAAATTCTCTGTGTTATATCATGTAATTATCTAACATATGGACCTACTATGTAATTCTGGATGACAGAATCTGTTGAACAATCTGGATGATTGAAGTGCTAGAAGAAGAGTCCTGTATCTACAAGTTATATAGGAGGCAGGAACAGGCCTGGTTGTGTTCATCAGTCTAGTGGAGAGGGTGGATCATGATCTGATACTAATTGTCCAGGGACAAACCCAGGATCTTTCTCATGTCTCTGTTAAGATGAAATATAGCCACTTGATACAACTAATACATCAGGATCTTGGCAGGAGGTAGGATGTAGTAAGTTCATTTGCAGATTAAACAATAGCAATTGTGTTATAAGGTATTTCCTGGGGCTCATTGATCACAAGGAAGGAAATAAATGCTCATTAAAACTCATTATTCCCAGGAAACTGTTCTGGTTATTTTATCCTTCTCTATACATTTCTAAATGCTTCATGACAAGATCGGGTAACAAGTGTATGCGCATCAGGATGATAAGCATCTTAGAAATGCTTTTGGTAGAGACCCTGAAGGTTATTATTACTGTTATATGGTGAGAGTGAAAAAATAATCTCTAAGGTTTGTATCTTTGCAATGGCTATTACTATTTCATCGGTATGTGTAAGGCCTTTCCCGAAAATTACTGTACCATTTACTAAGCAACCAGTTTCTGTGAACTATCTCTTTACATTCCATTCAGCATGTAATTAATATTTAAGCATCTTTTTCCTGCTCTCTATTTTTGTATTGTTTCTGAATGTCAAATATTTTTACAGCTTGAATAAACATTAGCCAGGGTCCTTAAATTAATATTTGTGTATGTTTTCTGTTTAGTTTATGTACTGAATGTCTGAATATTTCTGTTTCTACCTTTAGGTGCATGCCAAGTACCACATATTGTTTTTTCTGCTTGCAGAAACATGATTTATTCATTGATTGAGGCATAACCCAAAATAATCAGTAATAGCAGGTAAGAACTGAAAGATCTTTTCATGATTTGGAGATTTTGAAGACAAAACCAAAATTCTTACACTCTTAGTAAGTTCTTGATATAAACCCACAGAATGTAATAGAAAATCTTAATTACTGTTAATAGGAAGGAAAGCAAACCTAAAGTACTTTACAGGGACAATTATACAAAGCAAAGGAAATCTGTTCTAAAAAAAAAAAAAAACAACCAACCAACCAACCAAAAAAACCCAAAAGGGAATCTCTTTCCTATTTAAAACCTAGGGCTATTGTAATTCTTTGAAAATTAAACTGAGTAAGTGGTTTTGTATGTCATTTTTAAATTGGAGCTTGTGGTGGGTTGATTCCTTTTAAAATTAACATATTCTGTATTACACTTAGCTGAAACACCCTTGGGAAATACACTCTTTATAAATAGGCTACCATAGAGATCATATTTAGGCATATCTGAGCATAATATTAAAACAGTATTTGTCTCTGGGAGGTTAGGTTGGGATCACCACATTTAACAACTATTGACAGAACTAGTTTCTATAAATATTCTTTTCAAATCTATTAATCTTAAACATCTCAATACTCTGGCAACAGGATCCATAACTAAATTATGTATTATTTCAAATCTTTTGATTATTCCTATGACTGAATATTCTCTAGTTCTTTTTCTTCTGGCAAATACTGAGTAATCATCCTTTATTCTTCATCTGTACCACGCCAACCATGAATTTTTAGGCCTTTCTCATAGCTCCCCTTAGCCATATCTTTTTCAAACTGAAGAGTTCCTAGACTGCTTACTGTTTATACAGAGACATCCAAAAATGTGGAGTCAGAGAACAGGATGGATACCATTTATGTTTTAAATGAAGAATGTAATCAGAACTGATATAAAGATCTTGTCAATGGGAGGAAAGACCTTATTACAAAAAATCTACACCAGTTATTCATACACAAGTTTATGAGGCAGATAGGATCCACCTGGGGATACTGAAGGAGATGTTTGTAGTGCTCACCAAGATACTTTATATCATTTATCAGGAGTCCTGGCTAATTGGGGAGGTCCCTGTGGACTGGAGGTTAGCAAGTGTAACGCCCATCTACAGGAAGGGAAGGAAGGAGGATCCAGGGAACTACAAGCCTGTCAGTCTGACCTCAATGCCAGTGAAGGTGATGGAGCAGATTATCCTGAGTGCCATCATGTGGCACATACAGGACAACCGGGTGATTAACCCCAGTCAGCATGGCTTTATGAAAGGCAGGTCTTGCTTTACTAACCTGATCTCCTCTATGACAAGGTGACCCACTTAGTGGATGAGAGAAAGGTTGTGAATGTTGTCAGCCTAGACTTTAGTAAAGTCTTTGACACTGTTTCCCACAGCATTCTCCAGGAGAAACTGGATGCTCATGGCTTGGATGAGTGTACTCTTCACTGGATAAATACTGGCTGGATGGCTGGGCCTGAAAAGTGGTGGTGAATGGAGTCAAAATCCAGTTGGCAGCTGGTCACAAGCGGTGTTGCCCAGGGCTCCATATTGGGACCTGTTCTCTTTAACATCTTTATCAATGATCTGGATGAGGGGAACAAGTGCACCCTCAGTAAGTTTGGAGATGACACCAAGGTAGGTGGGTGTGTCAGTCTGCTTGAGGGTAGGGAGGCTCTACGGAGGGATCTGGACAGGCTGGATTGATGGGCTGAGACCAATGGTATGAGATTCCATAAGGTCAAGTGCCAGGTTCTGCACTTCAACTCCATGAACTGTTACAGGCTTGGGGAAGAGTGGCTGGAAAGATGCCCTGCAGAAAGGACTTGGAGGTGTTGTTTAACAGTGGCTGAATATGAGCCAGCATTGTGCCCAGTGGTCAAGAAGGCCAACAGCATCCTGGCTTGTATCAGAAACAGCGGAGCCACCAGGAGTGGGGAAGTAATCATCCCCCATACTTGGGACTGGTTAGACCACACTTGTCCTACAAGAAGGACATTGAGGTGCTGGAATGAGTCCAAAGAAGGGCAACGAAGCTGGTGAAGGATCTAGAGCACAAGTATATTGAGAAGCAGTTGAGGGAACTAGGGATGTTTAGCCTGGAGAAAAGGAGGCTCAGGGGAGACCTTATCACTCTCTAAAATTTCCTGAAAGGAGTTTGTAGTGAGGTGGGTGTCAGTCTCTTTTCCCAAGTAACAAGTGATAAGACAAGAGGAAATGGTCTCAGGTTGCACCAGAGCAGGGTTTAGGTTGGATATTAGGAAAAAATTACAGAAAGGGTTGTGAAGCATTGGAAGAGGCTGCCCGGGGAAGTGGTGGAGTGCTTTGTTTTATCTTTGCTCAGCATAGAGTAGACAATTTTGGAGGAGCATCCACAGATCGTACATATCATTTCTCACTTACATGCACTTTAATATCATTTTCCTGAAGGGATAGCAGCTAATTTAAAGTGTGTTACTCAATAAGAATGAACCTACATCCTGCAAAATAAGATAGGAATATCTTCAGGTTAACTGAAATCCCAAGAAATACCGGAACTGTGGTACCATAGAGATGGGCTGCCCAGTGTTAGTTTCAGTGCATTTGTATACTTTAGCTGGGGTCACAGAATACTTGAGCAGAGTGAACAGGAGCAGGGCCTGTAGCGAGCCCTGTTTTACTGGGATTTTAGTAGATTTGAAGTCTTTGAACAGCACTATCCTTGGCTTATATGTAGTTAGCAGGTAAAACTCTGTAGTCTTGATTGTGGAGTGACTCCTAATTAGATCTTTTCACCTGTAATCCCACAGAACTCTGTTTTAACTTCTGAAATGAACCAGGTACACTCCTTGGTTTTGAGTTGGCTGATGTGTTGGCTTGTTTTTAAAATAGATGAAGCTGAGGAGGAAATGGAGACCTGCTTGTTAACCAGGTAAAGAATAAATGTCACCAAGAAGGAAGGAAGGAAGGAAAACACCTTTAAATTTATCAAAAATTAATTTAATGAACAATAGCAATATATTTGTAATGAAGGGCTTTTAATATGTTTGACTTTGAGCTTAGCTTATTTTTTAGCTTCATATTATTTTATAAAATAAGAAGGTTCATCAGAACAGTGATGCCTCCTGTGCTGGCAACTGGTCCTAGAAATGCCGTAAAAGCGAATTTCTCTGACACTCAGGGCAATTTTATGAAACCTCAGCCTCACCTAAACTTCCTGCAGATTTCTTGGCATTTGACAAATAAACTGTAAAAGGAAGGATTCAGTCCTGCTCTTATCTTCGGGTTTAGACTTTGAGTGGTGAAAAGTGATCTCAGAGGCCTAGAGGAATGTTTAATTAAGAACAGAATGTTGTAAAGCATGCAGGAAAGAAAACCAAAGGAACAGATTTCCAAACAGGGAAAATCTCGTATGGAATCCTCTGGTGCAAGTCATAATATATTATTGCTATATATGTAAAATCTTTATTTATGATTATGCACATACACAATTATATACAATTATAGAAAATTAATATCTATAATTATATGATTATATATTATATAAATGTTTACAGTGTATGATTATATTTATAATTATAATTAATATTCTATTGAAATATTGCATCCATTATTATAAAAAACCCAAATTATTCACAACTTCATCAGCATTCAAATAATGTTTTTTACTGGTCCGTGATCCTGTGTATTAATCTGAACAAATATTAAGGAACTTTCAAATTCTTGGCCAAAATGAGAATTTAATTGCTGGAAGGCACTACTAGTTCTGTCACGATATGAACGGCATGATTTTGTTTTTACTGAGTGTACTGTAAAAAGCTTTTTTTGGATTTTCATAGTGTACATTGCCAATGATTTTTCACTCTGAGGATTTAATAGCCATATGTGGCATTTATGGTCTTTTTACATCAATTTCTTGATACATAGTGTTTATTCTATGTATTGCAAACTCAGTGGTAGAGTTTATTGCAGCCATCATTTTACATGTCCTCAAAATGTTTCAGCTCTTTCTTCTTAAATACGATAAGAAAATGTACATTTAACATATAGATCCTTGACTCCTGCCATGGGTTTGTTTGACACAGCCAGCTCTAAAAGATGCTTTGCAATAGGATATTTGAGCTGTGCAATTAAACTCATTTGTGTCAGTGATGATATCAGGAATATATAATCTATGCAGTCACGTTTCCTTACTATTGAAAATAATTTACCTACTAAGCCATTAGCTGTTAATACATTGATGTGAAATGCTGATTACTAATATATCTCAACGTGAATGCTGACACATTAGTCCATAGCCTCAATTGCTGCAAAAGCACATACATTTCTGAATATTCCAAATATTAAATTTCACATAGCAGTTTTGGTGATTATAATGATCAATTCATGTCCAGTATCTTCTTTAAAATGAAATAGCTTGTTACTTTCTTTCTTTTTTCTTTTTCCAAAATAGTAAAAGCAATTACAGTGGTTGTCATTCTTATAGAATAATTGCCTGTCAAATTTAATTTGAAAAACAAGTCATTTCAAATCAAGCAATTCTTACATAGCTTTAAAATCACAACCCCTCCTTTTTAAGTTTTTTTTTTAATCAGAAATAGTGAGATTTTGCTAATGTATTATTTTAACATTTGAATGAAAGGTATTGACTTTCAAGATTAAGAGATTTGATCTTCAGAAATTAGGATATTCAAGATGTATTGCTTTGCAATCCCATGTAACCTCCTGTCTTTCCTATAGAGCTATCTTTCTGTAGCCATGCTGGAAGAGTTTTTCCTAAGATTGGAAGAGTGAAATACACAACAGTATAACTCATATGTCACTCTGAAACAGCTGATAGGAGATATCCAAAATGCAACTGAGACCTGTCCAAACACTTTGCTATTCCTGAAATAATGGATTTATGTTTGTGGACTGACTAAAGTACAAGGAATGAGAACACTATCAATCTGCCATATGGCTGTGTTGCAGAGTGTTGCTACACCAAGAAGTTTTCAATTCTCTTTATTCTTTTAAGAATCACCACCTGTTAATGTATTTTGTATGTAATTGAATGTCATCTATGCTCTTCTCCATCTTTGCTCTCGTAAGAAAAAAACCTGCAAAAACAGACTTAAAATGATTAACGATGGTAGAATTTAACTTCTCTGTTTTCTTCTTGAGGGAGAATCTGTATTATTAATCTGGATGAGTATATGAAAGAAAGCAGCAATGCTGAGAAAAACATGGGGGCTGTGATCTGTATCTTGAAACAGGTGGCAGAATTTATTTGCTGGGGATATGCAGCTTATCCTTATCCAAAAATCATCTACTCTCATATTGTCTATATTTTCACAACTATTACTCAGTGTAGCATGTTTGTTAAGAGTGTTTTATCTGAGAGTAAAATGAACACCCTCCTTGCAGATACCTCAGCAGATTCTCCAAAAGAGCAATTTTTCACCAATTCTTTAGAAGTATGCATTAGGACCTTTACACAATGTTATTACAAATTAATTACTCAAACATCTTCCTAATGATTTTCAATTTGTTGATGGATTGTGTCCTGAAACATATAATTCCTGGAGGAAATAATCTCAAAAATGTTTTTATACTCTCTCCCTAGGTATTTTCACTATTTGTGTGTCATAGATTGTACCCAACCAGCAGCTGAGCACTGACCTGTTCACTCAGTCCCCTGCCTCCCGGCAGGATAGGGAGAGGAATGAAGAGCAAAAGCTGAAAACTCATGGGTCAGGATTTAGATAGCTTAATAGATGAAGCAAAGTTGCACAGGCAAGCAAAGCAAAATAAGTAATTCATTTGCTACTTCCCATCAGCAGGCAAATGTTTAGCCACTTCCTGGAAAGCATGGCCTCAGCATGCCTTAATGGTTACTTGGGAAGGCAAAAGTTGTAACCACAAACTTCCCCTCTTCCTCCTCCTTTACCCGAGCTTTTATTGCTGAGTGCACCATCATATGCTGTGGGATATCCTTCTGGTCAGCTGGGGTCTGCTGCCTTGTTTTTTCCCTCACAACTTCTTGTGCACCCCCAGCCTACTGGCTTGGTGATGGGTCAGAGTGAGAAAAAGAGAAAGACTTGACACAAATATAAAACACAGCACTGTAATTCTGCCCCAGCCAGAGCCAGCAGAACAGTTCATGGCTCACTCTTCTGGGAGTCCCATTACACTACTGACCTAAGTTCCTGGCTTGGAAAATCCTAGAGGGGGGAAAAAAAAAAAAAAAAGGAGATATAACCAAAACAAATTCAAATATCCTAAGGGTTTTTTTGTTTATTTTCTTTTGTGTTATTTATCTGTCATGAAATAACTCCACAGAAAGAAAATCTGGGTCAGTACACCTGTGTCTTAACATGAAATCCTGTTTTCATAGAAAGATTCCCTGACAGATTACTTGACAATATATGCATTCATACACACACGTACACACGCATATATGTATAAATGTACATGTATATGTACCCAATATATGTATATTTTTATAAAACAAATGTTGTTAGCTATTAGTTTTGGGTTTGGAGGGATTATTTATTTTCCATCAGCTAAGTTATACCAGGAGAAGAACAGAAAGTAACTAAGGACCAATATATTAAATGGCACCCAAAATTCTCCATTATTTTCAATATTCAATACTTTGTAGAGGTAAGAATTTAAATGCAGTGAATGGTTTTGAAGCCCACAGATTCTCCCAGCTGTAATTCTCAACATAAAGAATTCTTTTTTCTCTGTATATTAGTGTTAATTGCACCATGAGTGAAAGGAATTTATTATTTTTATTAGGTAATATAAATAAGCTTTGCAAAATCACCTGACCTAAGTCATCCATGGCATAGTTGCCAATTGATTTTACTGCCTCTTGCAATTTTGCGTAATATCTCTACTTTGGTTAGAATGTGTAGTCCACGCATGCATTATTTTGCAAGGAGATGCATTGAATTTCTCTGGTAAATTCTGGACAATAAGATGTAATATACATGAATAATGTAAGTTCAGATACATGGTTCTGCATTCCATGAAAGCAGAATTAATGTAATAAAAATGCATATTCTTCAAGTAGGTTTTAGTAATAAATGGCAACAATTTAAAACTACTGTGTGTAATCTGCTTAAAACTGTTGCAGTCTTTGGTTGTGTAATTGGCTTTTTATTTCTCAACAGAGGTGCTGTAAAAGCAGTTGTGATCCAGAATATGTATGTACACAGACTACTCACCAGCAGAAGATTTGCAGTGATCTGAACTGAAGGAAAATACAGCCAATCCATATTTACAGCTGAATCTTTATGCCTTTAGTCACCAGAAAACAGACATATTGATTAACGTCAAACTCACTGGTAACCTTGCAAGTTGAAAAGGTTCTGGTTTTGATGCAGAATGAATATGTTGCCTACATTAACCAATAGTGCTGTCTTTGGGTTTGATTCAACCCCATTGCCAGTGAAAGAGGGACTAAAGTTTTAGGACTATTTGAACCACAGCAGGGACACATGATTTCTCTGGAAACTGGCTATCCTTGATGCTCAGAGTTCTTTGACATTTTTTCTAGTTTTCTAAATTTTTTCCTTGCTTCTGTGTTGTTGTTTTTTTTTGTGTGTCTTTTTTGTCTTGACTTGATGAAAGACATTCACCATATTTTTAAGAGTTTGCAGAATCTAAAATCACAAATTACTTGCATGTTACAAGCAAAAAATGTGATGTTAATTGTGTAGTCAGATATTTCAAACAAATACATGAACAAGAGTCACTAAACCATCACATGCACATCTTACATGCACAATCATATGCTTATAAGTTTATATTACTGGCCTGACTAAGAACATGCTGTGGATCATCTTCTCTTTAAAATAAAAGTGCATAGAGCTTCTGTCACATTAGTCAAAATTAACATGAAAGTTTAAGAACATAAATTTATGATAATTCAGGCAGGAAATCCAGGCCCAGATACTAGAGGCAAGTATTTTACATGATCATCTTCACCTCACAACTACGGACTTTTTTCATGTTAATTCATTTGTTGGAAGTCTATCCTTTCTGTGTTCTCTCATAAGGGCTGTCTTTCTCAAAAGCTTGTCTTTGTGGACATGCCTTGCAGTAAGCAATGCTTTGGGGTCATTAATCTCATATTTATAGTTTGAAAACAAGGTCCGTATTGTTAAGTTCACTAAAATCTATAAGCTGATAGTCCTAAATGGAAACCTTAACCAGGCTAGGGATACAAGTAGCCACATAGTTGTGTTTATTGTAAATTGAAAGAGCTCCTTGTAAGAAATTTGGTTGCGCTAAATAAAATTATGTAGCTATAAATAATGAAGAAACAAGTAAAATTTTGCATTGGTCAGCAAGTGAAGTGTGTGTTTGAGCCCTGACTTTATAATTAACTGCTTAAAAAGGGTACATGCGTAATTTTCTTAAAAAAAAAAAAAAAATAGATGGCCTTATTTGATTATTGGAAATGGCATTTTTTACATCTTGCATTTGTTCATAATTAATATAATCAGAGTCAGACACTGAAAGAACTTCTGTGGCTCATAATTGATTCCCTGCTCATTCCAGTTGCGTCTGTAATTTTTTAAAATTTTACCACAGACATCTGCGAGATAATAGCTGTGTGTTCATTCTAAGGCAGACTGTCCTAAAGTACAAATCTGAGCTGACTCATTGAGATTGCCATATGAACTTAGGAAATTATTCTCTTGGAACACAACATTAGGAAATGTCACAGCAAACTATCTCGCTCACGTTAACTATGCTTACATATTAAAGCTGCATGAGGAGGCAGTGCTTAGATCCAAATGGGGGTTGTATTACAATTTGGGGTTCACTGATGCCAAATCTTTTGAGCCTCTCTAATCAGATTTTGCTACCATATGGCAAGCATCAGTTTTATCTTGTGGTAATCTGACCTTCTTGCACCAAATCTCCAGTGAATACAAATAGAAACTGAAAAAATGTCATCTGCTTTTGGATCCAAAATAGAACAGAGTCAGAATAATGCTGAAATTTTAGCCTTTTGCTAATACGTACTGCATGGCAATTGTTACAGCAAAACTGGTGGGGAAAACTAGTTGCTTGAATCCCAGTCTAGGAAACCTGGCAGCTCATATTCCCCAGGACAGAACAAAAAGTGTCTTTTTGTAGGAAGATTTCTTATGAAAAAAAAAAATACTAATGCACACTGATTCCTTTCCAGGGACAATATCTGGGCTTACATATAGTTGTGAGAGTCTCACCCAAACACCTGACAGTTTTTCTACTCTTTTTCCATGTGGGTACTGGCAATGCACCATGTACTGCCACAGTGAGATCAGAAGACGTTGTAACACATTGGGTAATAAGTGAAAGAATATCGGTGCTTGGCTGCTTTCACATCTTTTAGCTGAAAGTTTAAGCTCAGACAGATACTAATGAGCAGGGAACAAATGTACTGTTGCAAAAGACAGCACTAACGCTTTCAAATATCTTGGTCACAACAGTATTCTACTAAAACTATTTTTTGCTTTATAAAGCAAAGGGGCTGGCAGGGAAAATACTATTTTAGAATTTGTTCTAACCCATCTAGAAATACTGACTGAGAATCTACAGGTATAACGTGAGTTGAATAAAAATTACTTTAAAATGAATAATGATGACTTTTCTAAAGAATTGGTAGTAGAAGAAAAGGAGGAGAGTAAAGACAATACAATTCAGAAAAGCAAATGTGGGCAATGCAGGGAACTAAGAGACAAGGTGCTTCAGGGAGAGTTTAGGGTATGAAGGAATGTGAGAGAACTGACAGTATCAGAAAAGCTGAGATGATATTCATAATGGCAGACTATCTCATTGCACAGGAAAGATAGGAAGCATATTAAGAGAACAATACAGGATCAGAAACTCTTCAAGGACCTGAAAACAAATATTACATAAATAAATGAAGAATGGAAACAAGGGCAGATGTCTAAGAATGTCCCTAAAGGAGAGAAAAATATATTGGGATAAAATCAGATAGACTAAGGTGCAAGATAAGTTTGCATTAGAAAAGCCCTAGGAGAAGGAAATTAGAAATAAAACAAAAAACCAACAGCAACAACAAAACCCCAAATGAAAAAACAAACAACCAACACAAAAACAAACAAGGATGCATGATGAACATAGAATTGGGTAATGATTAAGACAAATTATGACTTCTTTGCTTTAAAAGACTAACAAAAAACAAGCACCTCCAAACCTTTTTTTAACTACATATATAAAGAAATAAACTTTATCAAGCGTTATGAAGTACAGAACAGAATACAGAAAGAACACACTATAGTGTATATTTTTATAAAATAGGGTGGGCAAATTCAAGCTGTGCAGCTTGGCTAAATTAATCTTTTTACATAAGAAATTAATTTTACAAAATGTCTAGATCCTTGAAATTTTTTTTTTTGGGAAATTATGGGATACAGCGTTGGAATAGGAATAACCTTAATTTCTAAGCCCAAAAAGAAGTTGGAAAAAAAAGAAAAAAGAGCATTATAGCCATGTTAGTCTAACTCAAATTTCTGGCAAGGTTCTGTAAAAAATTATTAAGAAATCAATTTATAAGTACCTCAAAGATAATAAGGTGATAAAAACAGACAGCATGAGTTTGTCAAGAACTGATCATGTCAAACTAATCTAATTTCTTTTTCTGACAGGCTAACAGGCCAAGTGAATAAAGAAGAAGCAGTAGGTTTGATACAGCTTGACTTTATTAAGTTTTTTGACACTGCCATGCATGACATTTTTACAAGCAAGCTAAGAAAATGGAGTTAAGGTAAAATCAACCATTTAAAAGTTGCTCTGAGGAAGTAGTTATTAATGGTTTACCTGTATCCTAGGAAGGTGTTTCAAGTGTCATTCCTCACAGATCTGCCCTGGACCTCATTGTCTCTCGTATCTTCATTAATAGTTGCAACAGATGAAATATATAAAAGGATGACATTACTGTAGAAGAGGTGACAGTCATTTTCAAGGACAGGTTAAGACTGGTGATTTCAACAAATTCCTACAAAATTCAACAAACTGAAATTCAGAGAATTTCAAATTTCAATTTACTTTTCAATATGCACAAAAGGCACTGTCTCACTGCCTACTGTGCATGAATTGAAAGAAGAAATTCAGAGAATTTTGACCAGAGAATACAGAGAAATGCAATGGTTATACCAAAACCTAAGGTGTAAATTGAAAATGAGGGCTAACTGACTAGGCAATATCATTTTTCTAAAAAAAGAAACAAATAAAGCAAACATGGATCTTGACGTTACAAGGGATTTGAAACCAAATATGAGTCAGCAATGTGAAACAAAAAGAAGAACCCTATTTTCAGAATATAGTAAGGCAGTATTTCAGGTGTAAGGCATTATGCTGACAACAATTCTGCTCTGCAGCACAGGTGAAGCTCTGGCTAGAATCCTTCTGCTTCTTAACACCCACAGAGAGTCATCCACAATCTATAAAACCAAATCTTCAAAACTGCATTCTGACAGAATACCTTTGATCTCCTACTAATTTCTGGGTTTTTACACA
This sequence comes from Bucorvus abyssinicus, assembly GCA_009769605.1. Classification (NCBI taxonomy): domain Eukaryota; kingdom Metazoa; phylum Chordata; class Aves; order Bucerotiformes; family Bucorvidae; genus Bucorvus; species Bucorvus abyssinicus. The sequence goes on along the minus strand of CM020024.1, from coordinate 79,713,928 downwards.
GTAATAATAAACAATACTGTCTTTACGATAGGCATCATGACTCCATAAATGGATTTAGGAGCAACAATCCTAGTACATTGTTTTAAAAAATTGTGGCTAAGCTAGTGAGGTATTTATGAATAATGTTGCTACATTTCACTAAGTTAGAAACCCTTTCTCCCACTAAGGGTGCCTAATTTGAGATTCCATAAACTCATAGTAGGCAGTGGGACAAGGTCTTTTGTGCATGTTGAAAAGTAAAGCTGCATACAGGACACATGCTGACTCAGAAAGACCTTCCAGATTATGAAGATGGATAAAATGAAATATATCTTCTCACATTTCTTGGTGCTATCATTCTATTCTCACTTACTAAGTCACAGGCTAAACAGAAGAGCAAGAGCATTATTGCAGAACATTAAGAAGCTTTAATGCACAGACATTCTTATTTCACTTCAGTTATTTAAATGTTGGTCTGAGAATTTTCATGATGTTCTTTAAATGCTAAAATAACTATAATCACTGCATGCATTCCGTATGCTTTGTAATAGGTCGTCTGCTATGTTGCAATAAAGAAGTTTATAAATTTTCAAGCAATTCTATGGCATTTTAAGCATTAGTCCATCATGGGAATGGAACAGCCACTCAACTTCTAGAGCTCATCTTGCAAGGCAAATCCAAGGCATGAAGTCATTTGAATGGCTTATTAAACTTAAATCATAACCAATTAATAAGGATTGTACTCTTCCCTGCCCCCATTGGTAAATACTAATTTATTTTCTTGTCCCATTTACTTTCTTGAATATCCTTATGAATAAGCTTTCTACCCTGCATAAAGTAACATGCTTGCAAAAACAGATGAAAGGAAACAATGAAATTCTTGTACATTACACATGCTGACATTTAAGTTTTTGCAAAATTTTATTCACAGGGGTTCTGGCCTTGAGCTGTCTTGTACAGCAGAAAGAGTAAAAAGACTACACGCTTTCCAGTAAGAAAAGGGAGGAAGATGTAGGGTGGAGAAAAATACTGTAGGGACCAAAATCATGCCTGCTCTGGAAAGATTAAAGTTTTGTCCTTACACACAACTAGAAGAAGTAAAGGGCATGCATGCTATGAATTGAAACACAAAGAGTAGCTGACAGTGGGAAAAAAAAGTAGAAAAAAAGAAATTGCAGCTTGTTCGTTTGGTAATCTGTGCTCCATACTGCAGTAAAAAAGTCTTCCCATTTCTTTTTTGAAGACATCTGCTACTGCATGTTGAGAACAGTCATTGCAGTGGTGCTGAAAGCGATCCTATAAGAAGGACGTGCATTAATTCTGATATCCCCTCAAATATATCTTGAATTTGTGGCCCACACACAGACATTGATGTCATTTGATTTGCTCTGACATCTGACCTCCAAAATCTGCTCCAGATGTGGGGTTCATCTAAGGCTTGACAGCACCATATGAATAAATGTCTGAGGCATGATGTTTGAAATGTTACTAGCTACCTATGCAATATGCTTATCCCTAAGTAATTGAATCATGTCTAACTCTTTTCTAGGACACACCTTTCTTGCACCAACAAGAAAGTAAGTACAATTTCCTGGATTAGGCAAATATACAGCACAATTATGACACCTAAACTTTGAATCACATCAGCATCTGAAGTTTTGTGGCAATTTCAGGTTCTTATGTAAAAGTTATTTAGGAATGTTATTCCAAGAAATCTTACTTTTAAAAACATGGATTATTTAGAATAGCATAGAATGTTTCAGGATTATTTAAGCTTGACATTCTTTTCATTGAGAAGATTCTCTGTTCTCATAGGAAGAAAGTGTTCATTGGAACACTTTCCATTAAAGTGTTTTCCAAAATCTTGGTACGTTCCAAAATCCAGTAAAAAACAGAAAACTGTGGAGAGCAGACCAGGGTTGTTAAGATTGTGACTGGTTTTTAGACTCAACTCCTTAACCTTACTGATTCATAAAAAGGGCTCAAGTTTCAATGTCCTGCTTTAAAAGGAACTCTTCTACCACCATTGGCTGTCTCTAGCCAGGGCTCTCTCTCTGGCAGTGGTTGTGCTCTGTGCAAATGAACAAGCATACTGAAAAACAATGAAATGGTGGCACTCTTACCAAAATGTCCACTCTCCAAACCAGTGACATGTAAATTTAGCCAATCATTCTCATTAACTTTTTTTTTTTTTTTTAATGACTAATCAAACAGGACAGTCTGATGGCTTGGGTATTGCAACATGATATGGGAGATAGGAACTTAACAAGCACACCAAGTTACAGTAGTGGTCCAGGTTGTTGATGAGCATGAGATTGAAGTGTAAGGCAACTGCAGTGCATTCCTTCCATGAGTACTTCTTCACTATCTACAACCTGTGGTTTAAGGCTGGAAGGTAAATCAGTATTAATATTTTTAAATGCCTTTCATAAGCTTTTTTTCTATGCATTGCTTTGATCAGATTTTGCAAGAAAAATACTCTGACAGTGAACTTGCTGTTTAATTGAACAATGTTTTAAAAATCACAATACTTCTTTGTTTGGGATTTACCACCTTAAAATTTCTATTTGACTAACTTGGGCTCCTGTGTTTTGAGAAAAAAAGTGTTCTTCATTAATTTAATAATGTCATTTATGACTTTCGTCACTGTTTCTTTTATGAAGTGAAGAAACTTAGAGAAAGATTCAGATCAGGATCAGGACATAAATGGAAGGGTCTACTTTTAGGAGTAAACAGGTAAACTAGACATGTATATGCTTACATACATGAGTTACCACTAAACTAAGTGTCTAAACACAGTAGAGATCTACGTATGGCTCAATGTAACTTCACACACAGGTAGTGCAGGCACTGAGCACTATTTAAAATGACTTGGAGTTTTTACTTGGCTTCCAGATGATACTCCAGAAAGCCATGAGTTCCCTAGATGCCCCCTGTCACAGTTCCTACCTCTATGGATGTGTCGAACTCCCTGAAGAGTCTAAAATTATGGTAGATCCTACATTAAGACTCTAGCTATCTAGTTTACGATGAACTGAATTCTTTCTGAGTTGCATTGACTGGACTGACCACAGGCTCAACTCAGTTGCTTGAATTTAGGTTTCTACTGCTATTTCAGGTGCCATAAGGGTATGTTTCGGATATTCTCGACAGGCTGGCACTTACATTGCAGAAATACAGATGTTTATGGTAGTCCTGTGCTTTATAGCAGAAGTTTAGATATTTAAAAGTAGACACATATGTAGAGACTTCTAAATATAAAACTTAATCTTGAATAATTGCTCCTAATAGGAACTTTTTTCTTCAGTGAAACCCAAGTTCAGATCTGGCATTATAGACAGGGACATCAATATCAAACTTTATTTTCCTATATGTCAACTAAGCAACTGATTATGGAAGTATTTATTAGACAATGGTCAACTGAGAAATAAACCCAAGAAAAAAAAACAATCTTGTAAATGTTTTCAGATAGCTCAACTGTTAAATCTGGATTTAGTGTCACTGGAATGTTATATGTATATTGTACACATTCTGGAGCCAAAAATCGAACATTTAAATTTGGTTGAGAAGAAAATTTAAATATTACTTCAGCAAGTTGTCAACACATTGATTATATTTTCAAGGCTACCAACATTTGATTTGAACACAGATTTTTTTTTTTAATGTTTATTAAACATTTAATGAATCATTAAATACATCTAATAAAATAATAAATACAATTAAACCTAGAATTAGGATGCCTAAATTCATAGATGTCAGTTTAATTATTTTAAACAACAAACTCCTTCAGTTTAAAGAACTTCTTTTCTTCTGATTTTCAGTATAAATTACTTCTTTTTTTGGAACAACTTACATCACAATATTAATTCATTCAGAGTGTTATAAGTAGTGTAAAACACAGAGAAATTATGATGAATGTTAACTTGTTGTTTAGCGTAACTGTAGAACAAACATCCTTCAGTGTCTCACTATAGATAATAGCTAATGAGATTTTTATCGTATGCTGCAACTTAATTGCATAAAGTTTTTCTCTTTGAAAACTCACTATCTAATGTATTTACATAAAAAAGGATTATATATCTGAACAGCATGAGCTATCTGTAAAAGCTATAGTCATAATATTAAATAAAAACCCGACAAACAAAAACCCCAATAACAACCCAAACAAACTAATATTTTACTATGTTTTCTGTAGAGATCACTGTTTTAATTTAAAGATATCTTACCCATTCAAGTGTGGTGATATTTTGAGTATACAACAGCATTGCAAGCCACAAGGTCTGGTGAACTGTACAACCTTGGTTTGAATTCAACTAACTATTACTAGGTTTATGTAAGAAATTTAACATTATTGACATTTAATTTAATTCATTTGCTTGAGTCCTAATTATGCCCTCACATACTATGTGCAAAATACATTTAAAGATCATGAGAATTACTATTTCAGTGTTCGTATGATATTAGTCAATGAATGTTAGGATATCTCCAGCTGTCTTCAGTTAAACTTAAACAGTAATCCCCTTACATTGTGTATACTGTAACAAAATCAAGCACCACATGCTGATGCATGTGAAAAAATCCCGGATTATTTTTAATTCTCAAGCCCAAACGCTCCAGTAATGTCTCTGAAATTATCTGCAGTATTAACAGCCTATTTCTTATTATCCGTATTCATTCGTACACAGGTAGCAATTGTTCCATATTCTGCACTGTCATGGATTATAGCTGGGCAGGACACTACATGAATGACAGGTGCTTTCTATTACCCTCTCTCATTTTCCAAAAGGAGAAAGGGAATAAGGGAGAAAGACTTATGGATTGGAAAAGAAAACTAAAACTGTTTTAAAGCAAATAATAACAATAAAATTAATTATATATAAAAATATACAAAGCCAATACTGAACCCAACCCCCTGATGGCAAATACGTCACCATTAGGATTGATACTGTGAGCAGGCACTGGGGAAGTCCCAGATTGAACTCAGTGGCAGATGGGAACTGGATTCAGGAGCTGGAACTGAATTCAAGAATGCACAGATTGGAATCAAAGGCAGAACGGACAGAGTCCTTGGATGACGGCCATTGAAAAAGAGGGCTTGACATTTGTGATCCCTCAGCTTTATACCGAATATGATGTATATGGAAAGGAATACCTTGTTAGTCAGTTTAGGGTCACCTGTCCTGTCCATTCCTACCTGCAGGTGCAGGTCAATGTCCTTCTCTTCCTCTGTACTTCTTGCAGAGGCCCTAATATATGACTTACTTGGGAAGAGGGAGGAAAGGGACATAGCTATCATCGCACAGAACAAAGATTAAAAACACCCTCAGAAACAGTCTCAGCCTGAGAAATCTGAGAAAATGCCTCTTTTATCTTTATCAGTATTTTCTGTGCCTCTCTTTCCCTGTATTTACTGGGTTGTGTTTTGATGCATGACTATCTTATAAAGACAGTTCTTGAAATACAAGCAGGAAGGAGAAACAGATAATGTGATATAATTGTAGTGATGAAGAAGACTTCCTGATACCTTACTCCTGTATCTCTTTTGTAAGGTATAAAAATAAAACAAAGACATAGACACATAGAAATAAAAAGACTGTTGTATGAAATCAGAGCAGAAATCCATGATAGTTTAGTGAGTAATTGTTAGAAATGGGGTTCTATTTATAAAATGGTTTGTTTGCATAGCACTACGAAGCTCTATGTTATAGAACTCAAAACTGCAATTTGGGTTGGAAGATTATACAATAAACCACACTGCAGATTGCTGTGTCAAGTTAGATGAGCTGAATCATCATATCCTCTTGATTAGTAAGACAGCCTAATGAGTCTAAAAACTAGATATCTAAGTCTTAGCTGAATAAATTTAGTAAGATAACCCCATCATTTCTGATAAAATCAAAAAGCAAAGCCAAGAATTTGAGGATTACATGCAGCAGCCAAATTAAATTTCCTTCCATCTTTGGACAGTTTTGAGGACCGTTTTTACCCTGTTTAAGAGTAAATCATGACTTACCCAGGGTATACTTTCTAATCTGTCATATTTTAAGCTGCATGATTAGGTAGGAGCAAACATGCACACTTATTTTTTCATTAAAGTGTAATCAAAATTATGTCTCCCAGTATTGAGATTAAAATTCTATGCTGTACATCAAGATGCACTGTAAAAATTCAAACCATAACACAGTTAGAAGGTGGTGACATTAATGGTTAAGCCAACAGCTCTTCAGTCAAAGATGAGAATGAGCTACAGGCAGTAATCACCATTGTACCCAGGTCAAGGCAATCCCCAATACCAATACAGGCTGGGTGGTAAATCAACTAAGAGAAGCCCTGTGGAGAATGTCTTATAGATACTGGTAGATGAAAAATTGGATACAAGCTGGTAATGTGTGCTTGAAACCCAGAAAGCCAATCATATCCTGGGCTGCATCAAAAAAACCATGATGAGCAGGTAAAGGGAAGTGATTCTGCCCCTCTATCCCACTTTGGTGAGACTCACCTGAAGTACTGTGTACAGTTCTGGAGCCCCCAGCACAAGACCAACATTGACTTGTGTCCCAGTTTGAGCCAAGACTTCCCTGTTTTGGAAATGTGCCCAATAGAGTATCGGGATTATTTCATACAAGTTCCATAAACGCGGCATCACATTGGCTAAAAGTGCAGGTCAAAAGATTTCTTCTGGCAGATACTCCTTAAAACCTGCAGCCAGGAGGAGTCTCCTCCTCTTTGGACACCGGACAGCTTCGGAGAAAGAGCCACAGCGAGAGGGCTGGCTACCGTCCAGGCCGAAAGCCTGCGGCCTGCCCCCCCACCCCCGGGGCCTAACTCAGAACTGTTTCTGTCTATCGGCCCAGCTCTGCTGTGAATTGTTGTGGGACTCAGTCAGCATCTCTCTCTTGTATCGGGTAAGAGAAGAGATATTCTTCACTCGGCGAGAATCTACCGCTGGATTCGGACGCGGGGAAAGCTCACCCCCCTCTTCGCGTTCCGGCCGCGAGGGCTTCTCCTTATCCGCATTTGAAGCCACTTCGGTCAGGAGTGTCCTTGAAGTTTTTTACAGACACTGGAAAAGATCTCCCCACAAACTCGTTAAAATACTTCTCTAAGCTGTTAAAAACTTTTAATCACTTGGCCCGCCGCCATTTTGGATAGACGCCATCTTCTGAGCTACCATCCTGGCGTGACGTCATCTCCTGGCCTGTGGCCAATCGGCCATAATTGTAGTTTCTTTTCCCTTTTCCTCCCTTTGCAGTTTTAACCCTTACTGTATTGTTTTCCTGTTTTGCATTTACTATATAGTTGTGTGATCTGATAGTACTTTAGAATTTTTATTAAAAGTTTGTTTCAGTTTCCCATCCATATATTCCGAGACTTGAGTTTTGTTTCCCTTTTCCCTATATCAATATGGGATTTAAGGAGCGTTAGGGACCTTGGGTTCTACTCGGAAGCTCAACCCCTAACAACTTGTTAGAGCAGGTCCAGAGGAGGGGCACAAAAATGGTCAGAGAGGTGGAACACCTCTCTTTTACAGAAGGGCTGAGAGAGTTGGGGTTGTTCAGCCTGGAGAAGAGAAAACTTCAGAGAGATCTTATTGTAGCCTTTCAATATTTAAAGGGGGCTTATAAGAAAGATACAATGAGACTTTGTAGCAGAGCCTGTAGTCATAAAATGAGGGGTAATGGTCTTAAACTCAAAGAGGATAGATTTAGATTAGATATAAGGAAAAAAATTATGATTAGGGTGGTCACACAATGGAACAGGTTGACCAGAGAGGTTATGGATCAGTGAAGGTATTCAAGGTCAGGCTGGACAGGACTTTGAGCAACCTGATCTAGTGAAATATGTCCCTGCCCATGGCAGACGTGTTGGAACAGTTGAATTTTAAAGGTCCCTTCCCACCCAACAATTCTATGATTTTATACAGTCATGACCTAAGTATTTTAAAGGGGCGTGTGTGTATGTCACTCAGTCACTGAGGTGAGCAGCTCTAGTGCTGGCACAATCTGTGGTGTAGCACTCCAGTACAGTGCACAACAGGTTTTCCTAAACTGAGAGAACCCCAGGGGTAGCTGAGAGAGACACCAGGACCCTGCAGCTCACGCAACAGTGGCTGACAAAATCTGGGCAGGCCCGGGAGCAACAGCCAGTCCCCATCTCCCTCTATAAATGAGCCCCTGGGGAATGCTGGTGTCGCCGGTCGGCTGAGGCAAGCCAAGCACGGGGACGTACCCTTTCCTATCCCTGAACCCCTCTCCTCCGGGAGAGAAAAGGGTTCAAAAGCAGAGATACGAAAGGGAAGAGAAAGATTTTGTGAGACCTCTGAACGTTTGGAAAACTGAAACAAACTTTATTAAAACTAGAACAATATATATATATAACATGCAGGGAAAAACCAATGCAAAACCTGAGAGTCTGTGCAGGATGGAAAGGTGAGAGTTAAACGCGAGAAAAAGAGACAAAGGGGGACGGTGCCACGTGCAGTCCAGAAAATGGCACCGGCCACGTGTGCGCCCTCGTGGAGCGAACAAAGGAAACCGCGGCTGTTATGAACGCCGGGCTCCAATATGCAGAAAGCGCTGTCCCTACCGGATCCTCGTTGTGCAGTCTGTAGAAGCAGAGAGAATATCAAAGCAGCAGGCAAAGAACGGTAAAGCCTTACGGCAGGCAGAGAAAAGCCTCCAGGCGAGCAGTCTGTCCCAGGCGGCGTGGCGGGGGCTGCCCCGGCGCACAACTCCACTCCAGCAGCCTGTAAAGTCCCCGGAGCCGAGCCGCAGTGTTTGGAGTAACCTCTTTCCCGGAACGAAGCCGCAGTGTCTGGAGTGACTCCCGCAGAGCGAAGCCGGGGGTGTCCGGAGAGCCGAGAAGCCGCGAATGCCCCGAAGCCGTCCGGAAAGCAGCCCAGGAAGTCCCGAAGCCCGCAGCTTCTTAAAGGGGCAGTACGCTCCCGAGAAAACTTTCTCATCCAATAAGATTGCTGCAATCGTAGCATGGAAGGGAATAATTCAATTGGTAAGCCTTCAAGCAGGTTTTTTTTCCTTCAACCTGCCACAGCTGGTGATCAGGAGTGTTGTGAATAGGACAGACAAACAGGGCATGGTGTGACACAAGGGCATGGCACAGCACTTTGCGCTGCAGTTGGTGCAAACAGGAGGGTGCGCTTCATGAGTGGTGAAACTCAGTCAGCTTGACCAGAGAGCAATGGTATCAATCACATAGAAAGCCATGGCCTCAATAAGTTCTGCATTCACCATGACTGACGCAGCTTCCCAGACAGAGCTCCAGCGGGAAGACAATGCCACCCAGCTCTCAAGCTGTATGGTGTGCCCTGTTGTTACACCAGTAACAGGCGGCACCACTGAGCTCACCTGTGGGACATGTGATCCCTGGACAGAAAGGCAGGGATGTGGAGCAGAATGAAGCCCCCATAATCCAAGGGAAAATGGTTAGTCACCTGCTACACCACTTAGACTCAAATAAGACTGTGGTGCCAGATGGGATCCACCCAAGGAATACTGAGGGACCTGGCAGAAGTGCTCACCAAGATATTTTCCATCTTTTATCAGCAGTCCTAGCTAACAGGGGAGGTCCCTGTGGACTGGAGGTTAACAAATGTGATGTTTATCTACAAGAAGGGCCAGAAGGAGGATCCAAGAAACTACAGGCCTGTCAGTCTGACCTCAGTGCCAGTGAAGGTGATGGAGCAGATTATCCTGAGTGCCATCACGTGGCACATACAGGAAAACCAGGTGATTAACCCCAGTCGGCATGGGTTTATGAAAGGCAAGTCTTCCTTTACTAACCTGATCTCCTTCTATGACAAGGTGACCTACTTAGTGGATGAGGGAAGAGCTGAGGACGTTGTCTACCTAGATTTCAGTAAAGATTTTGACACTGTTTCCCATGACATTCTCTTGGAAATACTGGCTGCCTATGGCTTGAATGAGTGTACTCTTCATTAAATAAAAAAATGGCTGCAGGACCGAGCCCAAAGAGTGGTGTTGAACGGAGTTCAATCCAGTTGGCAGCTGGTCATAAGTGGTGTTCCCCAGGGCTCTGTGGAGCCAGTTTTCTTTGATATCTTTATCAATGATTTGGAAGAGAGGATTGAGTGCACCCTTAGTTATTTTGGAGAAGACACCAAGTTAGGTGGGTGTGTCGATCTGCTTGAGGGTAGGAAGGCTCTACAGAGGGATCTGGAGAGGCTGGATCCATGGGCCACGGCCAATAGCATGAATTTCAACAAGGCCAAGTGCTAGATCTTGCACTTGGGTCACAACCTCAGGAACAGTTACAGGCTTGGGGAAGAGTGGCTGGAAAGCTACCCTTCAGAAAGGACCTGGAGGTGTTGGTCAATAGCCAGCTGAATATGAGCCAGCAGTAAGTCCAGGTGGCCAAGAAGGTCCAGGAAGGCCAATAGTTTCATAAATAATGTGGCCATCTGGACTAGGGAAGTGATTGTCCTCCTACACTCAACACTGGTGAGTCTGCACCCCAAATACTGTGTCCAGGCTTGGGCCCCTCACTAAAAGAAATAAATTTTGGTGTTGGATCATGTCGACAGCAAATCAATGAAGCTGGTGAGGGGTCTAGAGCACAAGTCTTGTGAAGAGCAGCTGAAGGAACTGGGGTTGTTTGGAGAAAAGGAGGGTCAGGGGAGACCTTCTTGCTCTCTACAACTACCTGAAAGGAGGTTGTCGTGAGGTGGGTGTTGGTCTCTTCTCCCATGTAACAAGTGACAAGACAAGAGGAAATGGCCTCAAGTCGCGCCAGATGGGGCTTAGGTTGTACATTAGAAAACATTTATTTGTGGATAGGATTGTCATTACTGGAGCAGGCTTCCCAGTGTAGTGGTTGAGTCATCATACCTAGATGCATTTTAAAAACCTGTAGACATAGCCCTTAGGGACACGTTTTAGTGGTGACACTGTTAGGTTTACGGTTGGACTTGGTGATCTTAAAGGTCTCTTCCACCCAAAAAGAATCTGCGATTCTGGGATTCTGTGAAGGATGAAACAATCTCACATGCTTAAATTGGTAGTTAAATGCTGAGTTTATGGTAGTGGAAATGTAATATATCAGTTTGGGCCAGTGACTCTACTTAAAAGAGATTTATGTTTTTATTACATGCTATCCTTAAACTTTGTCATGAAAGAAAAACAACAGAACAATATGAAAGAAAGAAATGACTGTCGCCGGTCGGCTGAGGCAAGCCGATGCACGGGGACGAGTCCTTCCCTATCCCCGAACCCCTCTCCTCCGGGAGAGAAAAGGGTTCAAAAGCAGAGATACGAAAAGGAAAAGAAAGATTTGTGAGACCTCTGAACGTTTGGAAAACTGAAACAAAACTTTATTAAAACTAGAACAATATATATATAACATGCAGGGAAAAACCAATGCAAAATCTGAGAGTCTGTGCAGGATGGAAAGGTGAAGGTTTTAAACACAAGAACAGAGACAAAGGGGGACGGCGCCACGTGCAGTCTGGAAATGGCACCGGCCACGTGTGCGCTTTCGTGGACAAAGGAAAACCGCGGCTTTTATGAACGCCGGGCTGTAATATGTGGAAAAGCACTGTCCCTACCGAATTCGTTGTGCAGTTAAAAGCGGCAGCGCTGGCAGGCAGAGAGAATATCAAAGCAGCAGACAAAGAGGGTAAAGCCTTACGGCAGCAGAAAATCCTCCAGGCGAGCCGTCTGTCCCAGGCGGCGTGGCGGGGGCTGCCCTGGCGCACGGTCCACTCCGGCAGCCTGTAAGGTCCCTGGAGCGAAGCTGAAGTCCTGCAGTGTCTGGAGTGACTCCCGCAGAGCGGAGCTGGGGGTGTCCGGAAAAACTGAGAAGCCGCGAACGAGCCGAGAAAAACCCCCGAAGCCGTCCGGGAAGCAGTCCCGCAAGTCCCGACTAGCCCCCGGAAGTCCCCGAGCCCCGGAAGTCCCGAGTAGCCCCCGGCCGCCCGAGCCCGCAGCTTCTTAAAGGGGCAGTACGCTCCCGAGAAAACTTTCTCGTCCGATGAGATGCTGCCAATCGTAACATGGAAGGGAATAATTCAATTGATAAGCCTTCAAGCAGGGTTTTTTTCTTCAACCTGCCACAATGACAAAGATGAATAACATGCAAGGAATAGAAAATAAGGGGGTTTCAAAACAAAATAGAATTTTTAAATCTTTGCCTTTTGCACCTGATCCATAAACTTAAATTTCTTTTATATTTGAATTACTTAAATTTCCAGGAAAACTTCCCTGAAAGCCAAAAATGTTGTCATACTAGTACTAAGTTCATACATTGGTTCTTCGTAAGATATTATCTCTCCCACATATAAAAGAACCACAGATTGATGTTGATTTCATTATTTTAGAGATACTTTTATTTGTGGGTAATTTTCTTGCTGCATTGGCTCTTTGTATAGCTGGAAGCCATCAGAAAAAAACCTAACTCCATGTTTTTTATCTAGCAGGCAGTATTTTCTGCCATTTAGTTGTTGCAACAGAGTTTCATCATGAAGTTATCACTAGTGTTTGAATGGCTTTTTTATTCCATCTCCAGAAGACATTTAAGAAGCTGCTAAAAAGATGGAAAAACAAAATAAATAGAGTATTTACAAGGATACTAAATGAACTAAGCAGAGAAGAATGATCTACTATCCTTAATAGGGCAATCCTGAGCCTGGTGTAACACATAGTGAATGCAGTGGAGACAGCGTTCAGGTTTGTGAGGTTACTCTAAATCACTTCACCTTTCGCCAGTGTTGAAGTTAAGATTCCGGAGGGGAAAGACCATTTGTATGTAGGGCATATATTGGGTACTACTTATGTCCTTAAGCCAAAAGGACCATCAAACCAGAGTGAAGATGGGTAAGTTGAGGGTATTTGAGAGAAGATATTGAGGAGGCTAAAAACCTCATGAAACTGGTGGAGCAGCTAATCCTGGAAACATGAAGAGAAAAATCATCTGTATTCAGCATGGCTTCACCAAGTTTGACCAACTTAATAAACTAATAGCCTTTGACACTGTCTCCCATAAGATCCTCAATAAACAAGTTGTTGATGTATGCGCTGGATGAGAAGACAGAGTTGGATTGAAAACCGGGTGAGTGACTGGGTCCAGAAGGTGATGATCGGTGGTTTGAAGTATAGTTGGAGACTGGAGGCTGGTAACTAGCAGTGTACCCTTTGGGTCAATACTGGGTCTGGTCCTGTTTAGTGTCTTCATTAACGATACAGATGGTGGGGTAGAGTGAACTCCAGCAAGTTTGCCATGAACAGAAAATGGGATGATCAGATGATACACCTGGTGGTTGTGCTGCCACCCAGAGGGACCTCAAGAGGCTGGAGAAATGGACTGATGGGAACTTCATGAAGGTGAGCAAGGAAAAATGCAAAGTCCTGCACCTGGGAGGGAACAACCCCATGCAGTGTATGCTGGGGGCTGTTCAGCTGGAAAGCTGTCTGGCAGAAAAGGCCCTGGAGATTCTAGTAAAGACCGAGTGGATCAGGAGTCAGCAATGCACCCTTGCTGCAAATAATGTAAATGGTATCCTGGTCTGCACTAGGCAAAGTGTTGCCAGCAGAAAGTCAGAGATGTTTAGATATTTCTCATTTTTCTCTACAGCACATGATGTGGTCTACTTAGAATGGATATTTTTCCTAATGAAGTGCAATAACTGTAGATGTTAACAATACTCTCTATCTCATTTTCTCCCTCCTATTAATGGAGATTTCTTGGTTTTCCTGTTTTACACAGCAATATGCATTTTTGTAGGATTTTCACAGAAGTATGTTGTGAGTTGAAGTATATAAATGAAGATCTGTGAACCTTCCTGGATTTCTATGATGTTACTCATTGATTGTGATTGCAAGAGATGGGATTAGCAGAGAATTGAACTAAATGAAAACTCCATTTCTTCATTCTTACATTCACTCTCTCTTGAAATACCAAACTTTGAGGCAGTAGACCAATGGTTTATGAAGCTAGAATAAAAATAAACAATATGCGCACATCTTTAGAAGGTACTGGGAATGCATTAATTTGTTTTCCTGATTGAGAAATATATTATTATGGGGAGGTGGGGTGAAGGATAAAACCAAGACAGAGCAATACATTTTACATTCTTAAAATATCTTCTTTGATTATAACTGATGGGTTTTAATACTCTCAGAAAACCAAACAAAAACCAGGACCTCCCTACACTACCGATGTCAACCCATGTCACACCCACCTCCAGCCAAAAAAGCAAGGTAATTTCTCTTTGGTGGAATCTGGAGTTTTTCCATGTCAAGTATCTGATCTTTGCATGTATAAATCAGAGATAACACATTATCTCTCCTCGGAGAAATTAGTATCATCTGAAGATAAGAATGAACTTCAGCAAAACACAGAATTTCTCCTACTTATCTGGTTGCTGTTAAAGCGCATGAAGAACATTTACAGCTTATTTCTGAAGCAGTATGAATAGTTGAGAGAGATAGGGGAAGGCACAGTAGTCCAATGGGAAAAACTAAGCCAACTATTTGTTTCAGTTTTGCCCAAAACAAAATCGTCTCTTTTCTTCTTTTTTTCCCTGAAAAAGTAAAAATCCCCACAATACTCTCTTGATTAAATTAAAAGTTCTATAAATAATGAACATGGAATAGAACATTGTTTGGAAAGGAGAGAGGTTGAAAGGATGAGTTTTGCTCTGTTTTTACAGAAAACAAACAAACATAATACCTTTGTTTTTAATTACAGTACAAAGATTGCTTGTAAATCTAAACAAAATTCACACGTGAATTCTGTAAAATTCCTCCTGTGTGATAGCAGCATGTTGAATATGTGTAAATTAATGGCTTATTTGGAAGTCTTTTGGCCCATTAGTGTCAGACCAACATCTAAATGCAATATAAACACTGAAAAGATTTTTGGCACCCCTTTGATATTCTCACCTCTAACATGATCTAGATGGAAGTTGTGCTGATGCCCAATACGTATGTATTTTATGATTCATATATCACCAGAGTTATGGTAGCTGCCGTTAAAAAACCAGAGGATATATTTTTCCACATTCAACAGCCCCTTTGGGAAACACTGTTCCTCAAACTGCCATTTGGGCTCTGTTTAGTACACAAGGTGTTTCTCCAAAAACTACAACACATCTTTGATGTCATATAGGTTACTGAGGTCTACACAGATGACATTTCGATCTGGGGAAAAGACAGAAGAGCTTTACCAGTGAATCTAAGAAGCATTTGAATGAAACAAAACAATGCAAAGTAAAAGAAGCAAAAATGGAAATTGTGAGAAGCTGAAATAACATAAAAAGAAGAGAAATTAACAGAACAAACCTACAGATATAAAACAGTAAACTGCAGCTGACAAAAAAGTGTGAGTCAAAAGCGGGGAAGAAATATAAAGATGCTTTGGGTTATGAACAATGCGAGAAAATTTGTATCCAATCCAGTTGTCCCAGAAAGAAAAGATAAGACTACTAATGAATCAGAGGCAATCATAGTTTTTACAAGAAATCTGGAAACAAAAGAAATTTACTTTTGCAGAATGATGTGCTATGAAACTACTTCCAAAACTATTTTTTCCACTGATATATCCAAGAAAAGAAGTAGTACAGTCAGAACTAGTGGTGTTTCTGTCAAAGCTGAAAATGACATTAATGTTTCACACAACACATCTAGCAGCATAAACAAGTTCCAGAATAAATTAAACATTGCTATTTACTTCAGATGCTAGTCTGACATTAATTTTAATAACTTAATTTCATTTAATTCAATAATCGAATGCAATTATGTTCAATACAAAACAGTGTTTATTGTTAATGTATTATGGCTAGCTTTACCAAGAACTAACATGTTTGGAATCATATCTTGAACAAAGATTTCTAATGAGCATTTGGGAACCAACCGATGAAGCTAGGTAAGTACAGGTTATGCAAGGGTGATCAACTGGAACACAGGCGCCAGGTGAAGCAGACCTTTATTTGTCTCTTTGACACTGAGTGATTAGTGAAGAAGAGGACGTCTGAGCTTACTGCATTACTTGCCTCTACCATAGAATCATTTTTATTAATTTCATTGCTTTGGAAAACAGCTGACATTCAATCTGGCTGAGAGAACTAAGATATTTCTGAACTGACTTCAACAATCTTTCTTTTTGACAGCTGGCTTGAAATGAATGAAGCTCAGTAATCAGCCACTCATGTTTGAAATAGGAGCTGTACACCTGAAACACATCTTGAACTTGTATTTCAGCTATGTTTGGAGCTATGAATATGTTAAGATTTTGCATAAATTTAGAGACACTTCTGAAATCTTGATTGAATGCTGAACTTTGTATGATCAATTAAATTGAAGGAGATATATTTATAACATTTTCTTTCTGAAAATGGAAGCTGTTCAATGATTTTAATTTCATTTTCTTGAGAAAATTTCTTCTTCTGGACTGTGTGCATTTCAGCATTATCTTCCTTGTGATCAGTTTACCTCAAGAGTTCAGGTTTTATCATTTTAGAGGACTGAGTGAATAGCATTTCCTTGACAGTGTTTATTGCTGAGGTACCCAGCTACAGCCATTGCCAATTATTCTAGTCATTTCTGCAGAGCGTGGACTCTGGACTGATTCTAAGGGGCCACAAATTATAATTTTTTTTTTTTTTTTTTTAAAAGGACGCCTATTTGCAATAGCTTTTCATTAGCTTAGAGTAAGCTGTGTCTGCAGTGCAGGTTGTGTTTGGTCTGCAGGTTGAAAAGGTTTGAAAACTGCTTGTCTTTACTGTGTGGATCTTTTCACATGGTTTAGCAACAAAGGAGAAATTAAATTTCATCTTTCCAGAACTACACTTTACTGCTGGCACAATCTGGGTGGGGCTGCCTTTTATTTATTATTTTGAAAATTTTATTTAATAATTGTAAAATGTCTCTTAGATTTTTTTTTAAAGACACTGTAAAAAACATACCAAACATGTCAAACTCAAAGGCATAAAAGCACTTACTGAGTTTCAAAAGTTGCTTCTTATGCCTCTAAACTCACTATCATGACTTTTAATTAGATACTCTTCTCCAATTTCATTATTTTAGTTAAAATAAGTTGATTTATGAATGCGTTTTATTTTGTTCCCAGTAGTTCCTTATTTCATCTGGAAATAAACCATAAAAAAATATGGTAGTCATTTCTAGTTAAAAACATTGTGGTGCAGTATCTATCTATCTGTTTTATTTATTTGCTGTATGTTTACTTTGTCAGTTCTGTAAACGTTAGTAAAAAGGTGGCAAGAAAAGTGATGTCTGGTTGTTTGCTTCTCCTAACAGATTCACTCTGGATCATGTGGAATGCCAGCTGACAGCAGAAATGTTGCCTCCCCCAACGGCATCTGAACGTTCTCAGCCAGGAGGTGGTTCTGAGGGCAGGATAGGTATGAGCGTAGAGAGAGAAAGAGGGAGAGAGGGGTTGCAAACAGGAAACTTGATGAAAAGATAGAGGAAAGGGTTTCATCTGAAGAAGTGCAGACATCTGTGATACGGAACTAATCATGAAGACTCTTTTTACATTCAAACAGAAGAAATTAATCAGAATGTCCTAAGGTAGACATCAAAATACTTTTATGATTCACTCTCTAAGCATGTTTCTTTCCATTGACTGAGCATTGAGCTTAGGATGACTAATAGAGTTATATGCAGAACTTTATAGATATATACTATTAGGTGATATGACTATCACTCTAAGAGATGCCTGAGAAGAAAGCAAATACATATGATGTGACAAAATTATGTTCTCAGAGCAGATAATGTAGAGTTTGTTGCTCAAAGCACCCACATATTTCTATTAGAGAAAAAAAGGCTGCAGGGAAAGCTCCCACATGTTAAGATTCTGTGAGTATAAAGGAAACTGATTTCCAGCCCCATTCTTTCCTTAATCTGTCTCACCCAAAGGATTTTTTAAAATTATTTAAATTTTAATTTTTTATTTTTTTTTTTAAATTCCTAATGATCTAATAAAACAGAGCATTAAATATAGAAAACGCTTTAGGAAATTTCCAGGCTCTTTTACAAACTGTTCAGTGTAATAGACTTGTAACACAAGCTTTTCTTTAGCTAACTACTATGTGCTCTAGTCTCATCATTATATATTCTCCCTACATTGTTTTTTGCTTGAGAATACTGAGAATTTGCTATGTTACTACATGCTTTGTGGGCTTTCAAGAACATCAGTTGCTTCAAGTGACAGGAGGAAACTTGATTGCATTCAGATATGTACTTAGTCTTTTCCAACTTACAAATCCACATCAAGTATATGATGTCTGTGTACTTCTGAAGTAGTTTGGCATGAAAGTCTGTAGAGCGATAGTAGTAAAGAATTCTCTCCCTAGTTTCAAAATAATAATAAATAATTATATCTTATAAAACATCAAACTAGACCATCCAATGTTTCAATAAGGACCTGTTTGATCAAATAGCATGATTATTATTGGAGATGACATGAAACAGGGTGAGAGATTTAGGACACTGAAAAATAGAATTTCAAATTATTTCCATAAGCTGGAGAAATGGACTGGCAAATAGGGATAGAATTAAGTAGGGACGTGCATTTTCATAAGGTTAGATAGAATAATTATCCATTCAAATACTATACTATTGATTAGGTAGCTAACAGAAAGAGGCAAACATTCTAAGGCATCTATTAGGATGTATGAACAGTATTTTATCATGCAAAACATAACGAGTAAAACTTCCAACATCTTGAGCATTACATTTTAAGAAGATATGAAGAGAGGACAATCCCAAGGAAAAGTACAGAAATGATCTAGTAAATATGAAGAAAATATGAGATGGAAAGGACTGGCATTACTTTCCCTGAAGAGCTAAGGAAGAACATGATAAACCATATTCACTTTCATAATAAGCTGACATGGAAAGGAAAGGAATAATCTGTTTTTCAAGTGTAGGGTTTAAGAAAAGATGCTAAAGGCTGAAATTGCTGCCTTGGTTAAACACAAATTTCATAATGTTAAAAATAGTGATACTCCTTCACATGCAGCTGGAACAGCTTGAGGTTATAGAAACAGGCTTGATGAATTGTGTGGTTCTCTGATGTACATGTGCCGTATAATTAATAATTAGAGTTTTCACTGAGAGGATAAATTATACTAGTGGCCAAGGCTTTGTCATCAACCACCATTTTTCCTGGAAGATTTTTTTCTTATTATTATTGGGGGATGTATTTTACTACTGTCTATATCAGTAATTCAAAAATATTTGCAATTTTGAATGTTTGAGTTTTGTGTGCCAAAATTCAGATGTTTTAAAGGAGCCTTAGTTGCTGCGTATATATTTCCTAAAACTTTGAGACCATTAAGGCTTGCAAATTTGACATCTAAAAGTTTACATACCAAAATCACTATTGCAATAAGTAGCAGAGTTTTCTAAAACTGCTGAGGGCAGATAATCCCAAAATACAGTTCTTCAACCAATTTACTTTCAAGTTTAGATAGTAAATTTAGTTTGCATGTACCTCTGGGATTTGTGGAGTTTTCCTCAGTAGGGGTCTTTAAAAACACTTTGAAGAAACTTCCATCAGCAGTGCTGAATGGCCTGGTGTTTGAAGGCTGAGTTCATTCTTACTACTTTAATTAGTCCATTTATTGTAAAATTGTCTAAAACATGAGGGAAATATGAAAGAGATGAGTCTATATATGAAATGTTGGGTTTACAGAAAACTTTTTAAATATAGTAAGTTGTAAAAGGACTTGCAATGATTATGGGATCTTCTTCTGTAAAGAAGGGAGTTATCCAGGGCTACAGGAGTGGGAGAAGAACCAACATGGAACAAAGTATGAAGTGTTTGTGCTCAGAGGAAGGCTTGGATGATCATCAGTTTCATAAGTAGCAAAGGGAAAGAGCCACACTGATTGAAGAAAGAGGGAACAAGAAGCTTAGACAGACATGCCAAATTCCTCTTTACAAACTAGGTCAACCAATTTGTTGAGAAAGATAAAACAGAAATCAGAGACAATGGTGATGTGAAACATCTTTACCAGATGCCAACTATCAAATGTCATCTTATAGCTTGGTTATGGCTTGGGGGTATGAGACTTCAAGCAAAAGAGATGATCAGAGATTCTCCTTCTAGACGGAAAGGTGAATGTCCTAAATGTAATAATAGATGGTTTAGAGGTTATATTCAACACCTTTGTATTTTGTAAATTTATTTTTTCTATTTTATGGAAAGGAATCATATTCTTCATTTCACATTCATTCCCACATGTGGTTCTCATTCCCTTTTGTTTCTGTGTTTACTGTTTTCCCTCTTGAACTTTTGTCTTAACTTTCATCTGCTTCACTTATTTTTTTCTCTCATATGCAATCTTATGATTTTGGTGTTCTACCTCTTCAGCTCTCACCTTTGCTCTTAATATTTTGTTTCCTTAGCCTTTGTCTAAATGTTCTTTAAAAATCTGTTTCTCCTGTCTCCTCATCCTTTATTTGTCACACTCAGTATGATGATCAGTGCTGTGGTTTTTATGTTCTTACTTACATAATACACTCCACAGCACTCTTTGTTCTTTATGTTTTCCACTCACCTTTCTGTTTCAAACATTCTTGTTACTCAAATGTCTGTCCTCCGTTTGTTACCTCGAACATTAATCCTTTATTTGTTGCCTATATTTCAGGATTTTTTGTCTGTTGCTACCTTATCTACTTTTCCTCAAGTCTTTGAGGTATTTTCCAAAACTGTTCCTTACACCTGGAATACCCTTATATTTCACCCAAAAAAGGCTTTTTCTCTTTCATATTTTTCCTTAAGACTCATTTCTATTTAATATCTATCTAAAACAATCAATCTGTAAAGCTAAGTTAAGACCACAGAACTTTATGTCTGTAGACACTTAAACAGAAACCACAGGACATCTTAAGCTAAACCTTCTAGTTCCTGCAGGTAAGTGTGCACAAGTTATATACTCTCAGACATTTCTGGTTTCTTCCTTTCTTACTGTACAAACTAACTGATGCATTGATTGAAATGAGATTACACATTCTTTGGTAGAAGGATCATAATCTGTCCTGTGTTCATGTACAGATGCTATTTTCACTCCAGCCCAGATAGCTATCACAGTAGGACAAAAACTAATTCAAGTGGAGGCATGAGCACCTGCTAGTTAATCTAGTGCAGCTGCTTAGCTTAGAACTGAGTCTCCCAAAAGCTTCAATTTAAAAAAATACTATAAACATAAGTGACTCAGAAAATCACTGGAGCTTACTTGGTATGTTCGATTCACAAAATTCTTGGCACAGAAAATGCCGAATCCAACCTGTGTTTTAATTTTAGAATACAATTCGGGTTCAGATCAGAAAACACCATCTCAAAAATCACCCACAAAGTGAATACTACTGCGAATCCTCCACAAGTACTCCCAGATAACAAAGAAAGGAATAAAGCTTCAGCATTTTTTTAGATTACTGAACTTTAATTTTTATTAACTCCTTCACATACAGCTGGATTGACTTGAAGAGTTAGTAATCTACTTGATTAATTGCTTGGCTTTTTGATTCAGGAATTCATACTATATAATTAGAGTTTTCACTGAAATGGATAAATTATTTTAAATCTTAAGTAGATGGTGGAGGCTTTAATTTCAAGACCATTTCCCACTGGAAGATCTTTATCATTGCAACAGAAATTTTCTAATTCAATAATAACAGTTTTTAAAATTCAAAGTAATAAGTCATTTTTGATGCTTCAATTTTACATATACAGCTTGAGATACATTAGATAGTCCTGATTTTCTGGTGTGATAAGGCCCTATTTGTGAAAAGATTTCCTAGGCAGTACATCAAATGCTGAACACTAAAATCACATAGGTGAAAATAATGGATGACTTCAGCACTGTCAGTAGGCAACAAGGTTGATTTGGTACTTCGCAGAAACACAGAATAGTTGATGTTGGAAGGAACCTCTGGAGGTCATCCGGTCCAACCCCGTAGCTCAAACAGGGCCACCTGCCATCTGTGCAGAGCCATGTCCAGACAGCTTTTGAATATTTCCAAGGTGGGAGACTCCACATCCTCTCTGGACAACCTGTGACAGTGCCTGTTCCCTGAAATTCATAAAGAAAGTCCTGTGTTTCAGTTTGTGCCCACTGCCTTTGATCCTGTCATTAGGCATCACTGAAGAGTCTGGCTCTGTCACATTTGTACCCTCCCTGCAGGTATTTATATATATTGATGAGAACCAGACTGAGCCTTCTCTTCTCCAGGTTAAAGAATCCAGCTTTTCCTCATGTATTAGCTGCTCCAGACCCTTCCTCATCTTTGTGGCCCTTCATTGTACCCTGTTCACTATGTCCATGTGTTTCTGGCACTGGGGAGCCCAGGACTGGACACAGTACTCCAGTTGTGGCCACACCAGTGCTTAGTAGATAGGAAGGATGAACTCCCGTGACCTTCTGGCAGCACTTTGCCTAATGCAGCCGAAGATAACATTAGTCTTGATATTAAACACCCTGGAGCAGGTGAATGTTTCTTGAAGGAACAATGGCTCTTGGGAAAGACCCATGCTGGAGCAGGGGAAAAGGGTGAGGAGGAAGGAAAGGCAGAGAGAACTGACCACAGTTCAGTTATGAACTGACCACAGCCCACCTCCTACATTCACCATGCTCCTTGTATCCTTTTGTAGGGGCAGGGAGAAGTTGCGAATGAAAGAGTTAAGTTAAACGGGGGGGGGGGGGGGGGGGGGGGGGGGGGGAAGGAGGTAGAGGAAAGGTGTTTTTTTAATTTATCTTTGTTTCTCACCATTTTAAATGGTAATAAATTAAACCATTTTGACCCATGCTGGAGTCTGTTTTGCTAGTCATGGTAATTGGTATGTGATGTCTCCATCTTTATCTCAACCCATGAACTTTTTTATCATATTTTGTTCTTTGAGGGTGAGTAAAAGAATGGCTTGGTGTGTTTCTGCAACCAGTCAAGGTCAACCCAGTACATCTCTATTTCATGACTAGTCCCTATTTAGTTTTAGAAAAAAATAATTTACTAAGACTTGTAAATAATTACATATTTTAAAATATATGGCTTTCATATATACCATGTTCTAAGGTTAAGGAAACTAAAGAAGGTATCAGGCAACTAAGTAGCAAGCAGGTGAGAGAAACAATCCTTTTCAATATCATACAAGGCAAGTTAGTCCTAAATCACATAATGTCATATTTCCATCTTCACTGAGTTTAGTCGCAAATACATGTTTCTTGGTACTTGTTCATCTCCTTTAATCCATTATGGTGAAGTCCAAGGGAAAAATGTGTCACTGGGAATAATTAGTGAGAAGAAAAATAGAAAGGGACTTCTCATGGGAAGCAATGACTCTAGAAGAGGTCCCTTTTCTGATGTTGACATTATGTTTTGTAGGTCAAATTCCAAACCTGTTATCTGCAAAATATTCATCTTTCTAGGCAGTATTCTGACAAGAGGATTCGTGATTCGCCATGAATTCATTCAGCACCTCGAATACTGTGTTCAATTTTAGGCCTTCCACTACAAGAAGGACATTGAGGTGCTGAGCATGTCCAGAGAAGGGCAATGAGCTGGTGAAGGTTCCAGAGCACAAGTCTTGTAAGGAATGGCTAAGGGAACTGAGGTTGTTTAGTCTGGGGAAAAGGGGAGACCGTCTCACTCTCTATAACTACCTGAAAGGAGGTCGTCATGAGATGGATGCTGGTCTCTTTTCCCAAGTAACAAGTGATAGGACAAGAAGAAACAGCCTCAAGTTGCACCATGGGAGGTTTAAGATATAAGGAAAAAAATTCTTCACTGCGGGTTGTCAAGCATTGGAACAGGTTGCGTAGGGTAGTACCCTGAAGGTACTTAAAAGAAAGGTAGATGTGGCACTTAGCAAAATGTTTTAGTGGTTGTCTTGGTAGTGTTATATTTACAGTTGAACTTGATGAACTTACAGATCTTTTCCATCCTAAATGATACTATAATTCTATGATTCTATGATCTTTCATGTTCAATGATGTTGTAGTATTGAGAAACAACTCTTCTCAAGTTCATATTCTCTATAGTAAGAGGAGGAGTGAACACTTTTTTTAATTCAGCCCATAAGACACACACTTTATAATATCACATTCATTGATTCTATGAAGAAATAAAGCCCTAACAAAAGGATGGCAAGAAAGCTAGAAGTGATTTTGGCAGATTGACAAATCCTGAAGAAGTTACTGCTTACAGAGTTATCCTTCACAGATGGGAAAAATACAGACTTTTTTTTTTTTTTTTTTTACTTTTATAGCTTGTTTCAATCCTTCACAATACTTAATTTAGCTTTTACTTTGATATAATCTTATTGATTAGGCAGGTGCTTTGTTTGAACGACAATGTTTCCATGGAGACTGCAGGGCAGGAATCCAGATTTCTGAGATGTCACATACCTGACTCAAATTATAGGATTTTTCTGGGTGGATAACCCACTTTATGACATGCCACATGGAACAATTTGGAAACCAGTGGTTTTACTAGCAAACCTATGAAGGTGAAATTCTTTCATTTAGTCACCATTAACTCTTTAGTAACTAGAAAGATGGACGCAAGCGGAGGTGGGGGGGGTGGGGGGTGGCTGGTAGGAAAAAAAAAAAGCAAACTAAACACATGACTCTTGGAACTTTGTACTCCAAATAAATCTTGGCTTTACTTGTCTTGAAGCATTTAATATCTCAAACAACACCATGTTATTATTTACTTATTCCCTTAATTTTTCAATCAGGAAACTAGAACTCACTTCTACTATATGCTGAGTATTCTGACATGGCTGAGAATAAGTTCCAGTAATTTCTGTTGGCGTTGAGCACGATCTGCAGCCCACTGAACTCAGTTAAAATTAGTATTTCTTTTAATTCAAGGAGCATGTTCAGAGGTAGTAGCTGCGGCACTTACTAGATTGCTGTAAACACCCACTTCTGTCACAATTATTTCAGGCAAAACCAAAATGGATAGTAACTGGCATTATTATCTTTATCCTTCAAAAAGAGCTTTATTTTTGTGTTTTCAGGAAGGTTGCTCGTTTGCGTTCTTATTGTTGTTTTTTTCCCAGAAACCTAGTTTAAAAAGCAAAACAAAACAAAACAAACACTGTTAAAGAGGACAGAAGAGGTTTAATCAGAAGAGATCTCCATAAAATGTAGACTGTCAATGGAACTTGTCTATAAAAGATCCTTCCCCATGAGGGCTCTCAAACTGGGTGAGGGGATCTTGGAATCTCCTGATAATGTCTTTGCTTCTTCAGCAAAACAGTTCTCTGGTCCAGCCACTGTTGCAATGCTTTCATGAGCTGCAGTGCATTACAGAAGAATCACAGCATACTAATGAAAAACAGAATTTTAATAGTTTCACTATCTCTCAAGCCTTCCAGAGGTAAAGCGACCTTTTTTTTTAAACTGATCTTTTTTAATAATGAAGGAATATATGAAAGAGGAAAATAAATTCTATTGAGAGATGCATAGAACACACATGATTATTCCCAAAGCCCTATCAAAGTGAAATAAGAGTCTTAGAAAACTGATTTCTGAGAAGTGAAAGCATCTGACCAGTGATTTATATTTTCAAGGATAGATTTATAACATAAATTGAATGCATTTCAGAAGAAAAAAAACCCAACCCACCACCACCAAAGCAATCTTAAAGGCACAGAATAGTGAAGTAAGGGAGTTATTTTGTAAATGTAAAGAGTTACACTAAAAAGCTAGATAATTAAATAATTTTCTGTTCCTACAGTATGTATCACCTGCATATATATCTATATATGTATACCCATACATTTGAATGATAGTGAATTGTAGCAGACAAACCTAACTGGAAGGCCTGACATCAGCCCATTTGCACTTAGTGTGCATGGAAATTTTGTTACTGAGCAACTGAGCAGAAAAAACACAGGACTGAACAGAGAAAGCAAAACATAATTGAAAGCACTGAAACATGTTTGTCATT
This sequence comes from Bucorvus abyssinicus, assembly GCA_009769605.1. Classification (NCBI taxonomy): domain Eukaryota; kingdom Metazoa; phylum Chordata; class Aves; order Bucerotiformes; family Bucorvidae; genus Bucorvus; species Bucorvus abyssinicus. The sequence continues at coordinate 79,687,997 of CM020024.1, read as the reverse complement.
TGGGTTTTTTTTTTTTTTTGGTTTTTTGTTTGCTTGCTTTGTGGCTTTTATTTGTTTGTTTTATTGTTTTCTGGGACACTGTCTGAAAGTCAGAATTTATAACTACCTCTGGAAGAGAAAGCTTATAAATTACAGGAATGAAAAATGCAGATTTTGGAAAGCCAGAGGTTTCTTTTTCATCAGCACAGTTACCTGCAGCTTTTATAAACTTTTAACTTAACTTTTCTGAAAATAAAACCTATCTGATTTTTATCAGAGTGCAGATATGGTGATTTTGGTTTGGTTTTGGTTTGTTGGGTTTTTTTTTTTTTCCCCACTTAGAGAAACAATATCATACTGGAATTCAACTGGAAGTCAGATTTGTCCCAGATGCAACTGAGTCCTAATAATATTAGATTTGAAATGTTGACACAAATAAAGCTCTGTGAAAGAGAAAACACCTCTACTTACTGTAACCCTCTGTTTTCAGTCCCATCTTTTACACTATACAGCCTTCCAGCATCTACAGGTAAAGAAAACAGATCATAATTTTGTGGGAAGTTATTTACTCACTTCCAGGCGACAGTAAGTAGATCCTACTTTCTCTCTCAGTTATTCTATAATAAAGCTTCTTTAAAGGCAATTTTATTTTATTATAAAGTTTATTTATATCTGCAGCATAATATTGTCTTTTCTGACGTTTGTATGTATAAGTCACACTGGTGCCCTTTGCTTACCCACATATATTTAGACACACACAATCCTTGTTTTCTCTCCTCTTCCTTCTTACTTGTATGCACTATATTGGACCAGGTATCGTGAGATGGGATGTATCAGGGTACTGCCAGGAACAATCATTCTTTCACGCCTTTCTCAGAAGACACATTGCTTGTCATAATGAAAGGGAAAATGGGAACTGAAGACTAATAAGCCTTTATGAAAAGATATTTTTTTGAAAGTTCCTAAGACAGGTAAACTTAATAAACCTAATAAAATACTGTACTTTTTTTTTTTGCTCTGTTTTTATCTAATCTTATAATACAAGATATTTTTATCTCTTTGATAGGTGTAAGGTACTGTACTTATGGCTAGAGGTGTTGCACAAAGACACTTGAAGTATGTTGTAATGAAGAAAATAATCCTTCTGGTTTGTAGCCTTTCTTTGAAGGCCTGTCACAGCACAGGAGCGTTTTATCTATTCCATCCTAATACTATTTTCCCCTGGCTTTCATCTCTTCTGTACACCACAAAACATCATTGTAAATGGCTTAACCAAATGGACATAAATGTTAGTACCATTATTTTCCCTTTGAGGGCAAACTATTGCAGCAGGGCTGCTGAATGAAGCACAGTGACGTAACAACATGCATAGCCGTACACAGAATAGGCAACTGTGAAAAGGATATGGGAAATATATGACAAGTAACAGGATAATAAAGGGAACAGAATCTGAAAGGTTGGCCCATAATCTGTTCTGATGAGAGCTGTACCGTGTTTTGACTGTCAGCAGCAAAATTTGAACTGAATAGACTTCAAAGGAAACTAAACCCCACAAAGGACGTAGAGAATTATCCGAAGGTTGCAATTTTATTTGTGTTCTGGGCAGTCTGTGTCAAGCATTTTTTTTTTAATTAAAACAAAATGCAGCCTAAGCAAAGAAAGATTTCCATTACAGAGGAAGAAAATAAACTAATTCTCACAGTGAATAGATCTACTAATACACAGTAAATTCACCTTTAAATGATGAGCACCTTTGTAATTCCCTTGGAAACTAATCTAATGTGAAGTAAAAGAGCTATTGTTTGATGCTTTATTCAACAAGAACATTAATTAAAACTTGTTCAATATTTATATTTTGGATAACTATATGTACTTGCACTATAAAATGACGGGTAGAGTACCTGCCATAAAGGCCCAGTTTTATATTGTTTTGTAGTGAAATAGTGGTTTTTCTTCATGGGAGAGAAAAATACAATGTTTTGGGTTTTATTTCCTCACTGGAGGGGTCACATATTTGTTTCATTCTCTCTTTGATCAAAATGTAGCTATACATGTTTTTGAGGAAAGAATTAAAACAAAACCTAACAACAGGTTAATAATATGCAGCACTGCGTAACGTCAAAGAACAGATGAGAATGAATAGTATTATTTTCAGCTGAAACTGCAAAGGAAATGCACTTTAATTTGAGAGTTTATTTTCATGAGCATGCTTAGGTCATAAGCCTTGCAAAAAGCTGTCTTTGACATTTCAACAAAAGGAAGAAAAATTGTACAGGGCAGACAAGGTCTACCAATGCCAGACTCCAAATATATATAGAATTGCTGTTGCGTGTACAGTCTTTAAATTGCTTTCTAATTCCAGTTGAATTCAGTAAATTCAATTTTTTTTTAAGCTGGATTTCCCCGATCCTGATCAAAAATTGAATTCACAGAGCTGGAGGAAGAAATTATTCTGTTGGTCCGCTCCTTTTGTCCAACAGCTCAGGTTGTGTACACTACACATTTTGTCCATAGCTCAGGTTGGGTACACTACAAGGTGTTAGTTAAAGGGGTTTTCCAGAGGTATGAGACAATGTAAGTCAATTTTTGCCCTTGATTAAGATAAAGAGTTCATTTAAGTTCAATTTTAAATAGATTGAAGATTTGATCCAAAGTTGTCTTCAGGTAAGTGTGAATTCCAAAGAAGTAAGAGAGCAACATCATAATTTTTGATAAATTAGTACACTATTTCTTTTTATTTTTCCCCATAATTTACTTTGAAGAACCAACGTAGGTGATATGCAAAGCCAACTTACAGGCATTTAATTTTGTGTCTTTACATAGACTTTCCATAACAAATGCTGCAACTTCTGTTATACTTGGCGAACAACAACAATGAAAAAAGACAATGGCATATATGCTTAGAAGTATTGAATACAGAAAACTGCATATGAATATATGATCATTCAAGGGCAACATTTCCTTTAAAATCTTAGTATCTTGTCATTGATTTGCTCAATGTGTCTTCCAGGATGGAGCTAGGAATGGCTGCAGCAGATAAACTATTGAGCTGACTGTGAACTTTTGCTTATAAATTTTTGGCTTTTAAAAATCAAGCAGGTCTCCTTATGCACGGCTACCTGGTGTCTCTGGGCTTGTTACAACTGAAGAGAATGAAAAAGATATTGCTCCTTCTCATGACACTTATCCTTGCATCCACTGAATGGAATGGTGGTCGTTTCATTCACTTTGTTAACATGTGGATCCAGCTCCTCAGATTCATAAAAGACTGAGTGTTCCCAGCCATGTCATTTTGCACAACCTCATTCAGCTTCTGATCCCCAGTTCCATCTCTCCTGTGAATCCCAAAACTGCTTTTTTAGTTAGTTATGAGCTATCATACCACAGCACTCACCCTCCTGTGCATTTCCTTACAACCCTCTGCATAAAAGTTTTCTTGATCTAGCCTCTGTTTTCTGCATATAAACCGTATTTATCTGCATGTTCTCTGTGTTTAAGAAGGCTTACGAGTACATGAAAATTAGGCTACTAAAGAGACAATTGAATTTTTCTGGCATGCAATCTTCTAGTCTGCATCTACAAATGATCACAGATGATTATGGTAACAAATATTCTAGATTCAATTAAAAGAAATCTATTAAAAACATTTTTCTTGGTTATAGAGGTAATAATATATTTATGTGTATTATTTGAAGAAGTGGAAACTACTTAATGGTTACATTTATTGCGGGAGTTCTGACTCTAAGTATTGGATATACTGCCAGTAAAAAGAATAGAAAAAAGCACAAGGTAGGAAACACAGAGTTTTTTGACATCTACTGTTATAGCCGAACAAAATCTGATTATAGGTCAGAACAAAATCTATGATTTTGATCATCCAGCTATTCAATATAGACAGCTCCTGCTGAAGTCACAATGGGAGCTTCGTATTCTGAAAGACTGCAAGATGATCCCTTGATTTGCCTTCTTTACATTTCTCTTGATGAGGTGATGCCACTGTTGTAAGTGCCCTTGTAACATTCAACATATTCAAATTGCAAGCAGCAAGACACAGGAAATAAACAATCAGATGCCTCATATAGAAATTCTCCACATCCACATCATACATTATGCACCTCAGCCAAAAAACTACTCCTTCCTGTTGTTCTTAATACTACTCATTAACCAAACTTTTCATAAAAGTAAGCAGAGACTTACTGACTAGAGAGACTAGCAAAGCTGATCGATGTCTGTCCACCTTAAGGACTAAGAACTAACACTATAGGCTCTTCATAGAAACATGAAGAAGAGGAAAACAACAGCAGTCTCTCTTTTGATTCAGGAGGTTGTTCAGTAGAATACTGTCAGTATTTGTAGGTAAGAGATGTACAAGAAGACATACTTAACAGCCATCAGTAAAAAAGAGTACTTAAATGTTATTGAGGAACCCTTATCAATCAGAAATTGGGAAAGAGCAGTGATGCATTGGGCCTTCATGAGAACAGACTTGAGGTGCCTACTGCAGTGTCTGCTTGTCTTAGCTTCCACAGAATAAAAAGGTTTTCAGTGAGCTGTACTGCAGCTAGTGGTGGGTTCAAATTCCATTGGCTGAATTTTTCAGCATGATAAAAAGAGGTTGTCTTGTCTCGCTCTTCGATATTTATATTTAAATAATCTAGAATTTTGGAATTGCGTATGTGAATCCCCTCAAGGAACTGCATCTTGGTTTCTCCTTTCCTGTGTAAGTCCAATCCCCAAGCATTGGATAAGGTAGCCTGTGGAGCTTGTGGAAGGGATTCTCATGATGAGGCTTGGCAGAAGCCATGTACCAAGCTACTCGGTCTATACAAAATGGTGGCACATCTGAAATGTTCACTAAAAGGATACGAGATGATTAAGTTGCCTAATACAAGCTGCAATCACAGAATCATAGAATCATAGAATGGTATTTGTTGGAAGAGACTTTTAAGATCATTGAGTCCAACCTTTAAGTCACCACTAAACCATGTCCCTCAGCACAACGTCAACATATTTTTTAAATACCTCCAGGGATGGTGACTCCACCACTGCCCTGGGCAGCCTGCTCCAGCACTTGACAACCCTTTCCATGAGGAAATTTTTCCTAATATACAACCTAAACCTCCCCTGGAGCAACTTGAGTCTCTTTCCTCTCGTCCTATCACTTGTTACTTGGGAGAAGAGAACAATACTCACCTCACTACAACCTCCTTTCAGGTAGTTTTAGAGAGTGATAAGGTCTCCTCTCGGCCTCCTTTTCTCCAGACTAAACAGCCCCAGTTCCCTCAGCCACTAATCATAAGACTTGTGCTCTAGAACCCTCACCATCTTCATTGTCCTTCTTTGGACACACCCCAACACCTCAATGTCCTTGTAGCAAGAACATATGTAATGAGGTGAGCTGAGGTCTTCTAAGATTATTTTCCTCCCTCTTCTCATTGCCTGCTCATTTGGTCCCAAAAAGGATGCAGTTTGTGCTTTCTGTACCATTTCACACTACACTCAGTCATTTGAATATCTTGTACAGACTGAAGGTACCTTAAATCAGGTAGCTGCTCAATCTATCCAATCTTGCAGCAGAAATCTTAATTTACAAAACCCTATTTCAGCTAATGGAAAAAAATCCTCTACTGATTGTTGAAATCAGTGATAATAATACGGGTAAAACTCTGCCTCTTTTGTTAGACCAGTCTTTGAATGTCTGAAAGTCGTACTGTGCCTACTATTTGAGTTGTAGCCAATCTATACATAGTAGGGTAACGATAGTAGTGCAAGCTGCTGTCAATTTACTGCATCAACATCCATCACATAAAGTTATTAAATATATGTCTATCATTTGGTGTATTAGAAATAAAGTCATTGTAATAGAATTTTGTCATAAGATCAATAACTCAGAAAATAAATGTCTTGGCTTCACCTCAGTGTTTACGGTATTTGGTAGCAGGAGATCGTTATCTTTTGACAATATTCTATAGTGGTGGCAATATCTCTTAATTCGAGATCAAGTACAGTGTATGTCCTTTCGTTCTTATATTATTTGTAGATTTTAGCATTAAAGTTACTATTAGAAAGTACAAAGAAACACCATTTGTTTTATTCCTTTATTTTATTGCAAACCCAACTGGTCACACATTTGCATTAAATTGCTGCATGCTCCTGTCTTATCTCTGCTGCACTGAAAATGCAATACACAATGAATGCAATAGCATGTATTTATTAAATGTATAACAAGCCTGCTGCCTATCTTCAGCTGATATGTAGAATGGGTGTAGGAGTTAGTGACATAAGAAGTTCTTCTTTGGATTTAAACAAGCATCAGTATATAACTCCTTCAGCCACTGAACTTTTCTCGTTGATTTACATTGACATCAGTTAGAGAGTACTGTATATCTGTGAATATTTGTCATGGCCACAGCTTTTGGATAAAGCTTATATATTTTAGATATTTTGTGTGGAATTTCCCCCCATTCTAGATTTTTAAATTATTAGAAACAATTGCATATACCCATACTGGAAATGAAAAACATGACTTACTATAAACTAAAGGCCATTTGATCTCTTTCCCATTATCAAGCCTGCGCAGTGGATTTTTTAGGTGAGGTGCAGCGTGCGCGGGACTGGCCCCACCCTTTACACCTGAGGTTCATCTGCCAGGGCCTAGCGAGCTTGGACGGTGACAGCAAAGTCCTCAGGTCGTAGGTTTGGTTAGAGTATCCTTCTCTTAGATGGATGGCCTTACAGGGCTAAACGAGCTCCATCTGCCCGGGTTCGGAGTTAGAGTTGTCCTTCTCCTAGGATGGTTGCCCGAAGGCTAGTGAGCCCATCCTGCCCGTGGACACACTTTGTCTGACCCTTCAGTTGAGACCTGTCAGGCTTGGGAGACCCTACCGGAGGCATATGCCACCACCAGCATAGCTCTCAACTTCGCAAGGGCAGGCAAGCTCTTTCCCCACGGCAAGGGGGTGCCCATGAAAGATCTTTCCCATTATATCTGTTATCAAATGTCAACATTAATTTCTGTTGACTCCTGATAAAACACTGTTAAATTCTCTGTTTGGGAGAAGCTCCAGTGACTGGTTAGTGCTTCGTTTGTTTCTGTCCAGGAGAACAGATGATAGAAACTTCAAGAACATGACCAAGACCCAACTGTTCTTACTGACATGCTTCAAATTCTGGATACACTACCACCAATCATAGAAGAAAGAAGAGACAGGACAAAATCCAGAGACTTTTTTGGTGATTTTGTGACTGTCATGAAGACTATTCCTTTCTCCTTTCTACACAACCTGGGCAAACCAGAAAGAAGTTCTGGAACTTCAGTACACTCCTCAGTAATGTAGATGATGTCTTATCCACATTTCATTGAATGTTAGTGTTGTTTTTTTTTTTTCTCTCATTATGCTTTCACTTAGTCTAGTATCCTTACTAAGTCTAGAAAGCACTGATTTTGAAAGCAAGCAAGAGAATGTGTAGCTGTACAGAAACAGTTCAAAAATAAAATGAAATATGTTAAAAAATAAACAAAAATAAAAATTCCCTGAGAGAAGCTCATGACTTTTGGATATACCAGAACTCCTGAGCTAATTGAACATATATGCAAAGAACACAGTTGCTAGGAAATCATATAGATGAACTATAGTTAAAACTGTATTGCAACATAGGATTTATCATTTATAATATAGGAAGATATTTGCAATGAAATCCTGGTTCTATTTGTCTTTGAAAAGCATTAATTCTTGCCAAGATACTATCTGCACATGTATTTAAATGTACAAATGCACGCACACATATATATCACTTAAATTAAAAAATTCAGTTCCATTCTGAGAGTTTACTCATATCAGTTGACTTAAAGAAAACTTAAAAGGCAGTGAAGCGATATGAGTAGAAGTTCTTTGAACTCTAACTTTGTTGGAAATGCTGTCATTTTCATAAAGTCCATGTGACAACTGTATTTTAAAATCAGACAGCATTTTCTTAGACTTTTATAAGACATATAAAAATGATCTTTTAGATTGTCTTCTTCGATCAAATGCAGAATTGTTCCCGGGTATAATTCACACCTGTGGAACGGAACTCAGTGGAAAACCTGAGATAATTTAAAATTAAGGCTAGGAATAACCAGTTATGAAATATAAAATATTGGCTTTATCTGCATATCCCTGGGAATATTTTATAAACATTCTCAGTCTGTGTTCACTTCCTTGCTGTCAGTCCAATCTAGTCTCTATCTAATCTGCAGCAGATGACTCAGAATAGGCAAATATCCGAGGTATCCTTTCCTTTTATCTTGCAGATATGTAGAAAAAAATTATAGCCAAAGGAAAAATAAAAATTTGTGTCCTTAGGCTCTCATCTTAGAATGTCTGTTATGTATTTCCTTTCATAACTTATAATTAGCTTCTAAGATTAATAACTCTTTCTTAGATATGAATTTGGGCTCCAGAATTAGAGCAGATGAATCACTCAGAAGTACATAGTTTTATTACCATTTATGGTTTTAAATCCATTTACTGTGAATAAAGTTGATAGAAAAAAAGGAAATAAACAAAATACATAAATAAATAACTACAAATATTATAGATTAGCCAAAAGCTGACATGAAACTTTAGTGTGCATTGAAGTCATTACCACTGTGATGATTTATACCAAAAAAGGATTTATTCATATACTGGGTAAAATTATGTGATTATTGTTTTACCAGACATCACAATAGATGGCTCTGTTTTCCCCTGACTTTCAGTGACTCTTAGTAGGTTTGGACCTGTTCTTTGCAAGGTAACTGTCAAAATGTTTATAATGTGTTAGTGAAGGAAAGATTATCAAATAATATTTCAAACTGCCTAATTTTTCATCTTTTTCATGGAGTACTCACAGACTAGAGAGGCTTCTGTTGTATGGCTGTCTCCTCCTTTTTGTGATAGCAGTACTACACACTTAAGATAAAATTACTTCGCCATTCTGTCAATAAAATTCATGAAAGTTTGTTCAGTTGCATCTAATGAAATTGCTAATGTCAGCAAAGTGGATAGAAAATAACAGAAATGAAAGTAGCGCATTATGACTGGTAGTTGTGTCATTTGCTGTACCAAAATCGTTTCTATATTGACCCAAAAGAGCATTCCTTTGCCATTTATAAATTCTGGGAAAATAGTACAAGCCTTGTTAATTCAGAACAGTAAGATATTCTCAGCCTTGTACATGTGTTTGCCACTAAATCTGAACAGAAAACCAGTAGAGGTGGTTTTTTTCAACTGGAAAAAATGTCTCAACCAATCAGCAATGATGCAAACTATTTCTGGCTTTTGGAAATGAACACTACAAGTGAAAAATGGTAAATTTGAGCTAGCTCTTGACAGCTCCCATTTCCACAACCAAATAACTGATTTTTCAAGAGTTCAGTTATAATTAGGAACCTACATGGGTAAATTTTGAAAATCTGTCCACTTTTTACAATACTATAATTGAAGCTGAATCTATTTTTTTGTTATCATTTTCAGGCAAAGTGATACAGAAATGTGGAGAAGTCCCCTGGGCTTTTTCCATTGCAGAGGGTTCTGCTCTACCCAGTGGTTACATGGTGAATGTTAAAAAAATAAAATAAAATAAAATAAAATCATGTCTTACCGTCAATGATCAGTTTTTAAGTATCCTTCATCAAAACTTTCACTGACACCAGTGGGTATCAGTGTGCATACTTACAATATAAAATATTAATGAAGCTGCAAAAAATCATTTATGGTCATGAATACACTGCATAATGCAACACAGTGTGGGAGATCCCCAAACTAGCTCTCAGCAGCCTTGAACCTCTATCTGAAGTGACATGCTGTCAAGCAGGAAGATGCTAGCTCAGATCCTGAAACGGCATTGAAGTGTCAGCCCTGTAAAGCATCATAAGAAATTATCTCAAAGGTAGGAGAAATCAGCTTGTTGCAGCTCTACTAAAATGACTCTACTGATTACAGGCCTACATCTAACTTTTTCTCTGATAATTTGGGAAATCTCTGCACCACTTGCACTATAGACAGTCCTAGGATTTACCCTAAGGTCAGCACACAACAGAAAAAAAAAAAAAAAAAAAAAGATACAACTGCAAAATTTATACTCCTATCAGAACCCAGCACATTTTACTAATAACATGAGGAAGAAGTTAATATTACATGGTGGCAAAGTATAAAGTTGCAGAAGAAAACAATTACCTCATAACCCGCATTTTTCGGTCTCTTGATAATGTTTAAGCTTAGAAGGAATAAACTAACCGCATAATTGTTCTCACATTATACAGTTGTTCCCACATAAAGTAGTTTGCACTCAACTACCTAATCAGGTGTGAATACAACTGCAGTATCTGTGAATACTTAAAAAAAGAGATCTTTGTATAAAACTTAGGAAATGAAAGGTGATATGATGTAGCAAAGAAAATAACATGTAGTAAATATTCATGCCAAGAAACAAGTCTGAAACTTAATGTTTGTATTACAGGATAGAGTGGTGTAAACAATGGATTTTTTTAAGATTCAGTGCTCAGGCTAAATCACGTAGTTTACAAAATGAGTTCATGCAAGTTATTTTTTGAAATGAGTCCATGCAACTCATGTTTCTGAAGCTGTCTTAGAAAACCACAGGGAAACATGTATAGAGTGAGCAAGTTCTGAGAAGAGGAGGCGCTTTTTTATCTGGTGAAACTTCCTGTAACAGGATGAGTGCACTTTCCAGAATCAGTCCTTTCTCAAAGCCAAGACACATTTCTTTTTCTAAGGAAAGGGCAAGCAGTGATCAATAGTCCTTCTCCTTCTTATTGTGTCTTTGTTAATTTGGAAGACCCTTTACACTTCTGACCAGTGGATTCCACCTCTTCTAAGCAGTTTTTGATCCTCAAGTCCATAGCTGTAAAAACCAGCCCCTGTTATCAGCACCAGTCCAACAAGATGCTGACTTGCATGATCTGTTCTCTCCTTCTCAAGAGTGAAAAAACAAAACATAGAAAAACCCATGTTTGCCTGTGTCCTAGACCATTTCCCCCATGTGTCAGAAAAAAGACAGGAAAGAATTCAGCACTCTTCTGGAGGCATAAGCGCTGGATTTGAAATCTGGTGTTTAGAAAGTCAATGCATTTCACATTTTGTATAAAAAAACAGAGCCAATCCTGAGATCTGGAACCAGAAAACTAACTTGACAGTTTTCAGCAAGGATACTCTCTTGCCTGGTACTATTTTAGATCTTGCTCTTTGCTCATGACTCTCACACCCACCTGGGAGACTTTGTAGCCTCTTGGTCAGCCCCTACCTTCAATACCACTCAGAATAAAAAGGGCCTAAAGTAAAGTTTGCAGTTCCGAGTGAGAACTGTAGTGAGAAGGCAAAACCCAGGTGTCTCTCTCCCCATAAAGGTGCTGTCGAAGCAAGCTTGGCTGTTTCTGTATCTGCACATTAGTCACAACTGGAAAGTAGGTGTTGTGACTTTATCGCGTATTTATGCAATGATTGATCCCACTCAGGTTGAACCCTTAGGACTCATCTGCAGCTTAAGTGGATTATGGATTAGATCTTAGCCCAGTTCTTCCAATGTGTTACTGTTTTTCAGGCTCGAGTGTCTTACATTGTAAATACAATTTAATTTATTTGCATCTAAATGCATGACTTCCCTTTCAGTTGTATTGAACCAGATATTGTTTGATTACGTTCAGCTTGTCAAATGATCCAGATAACTTTGTAGAGTAATACATCCTCTTTATTATTTACTAATCTCTCAATTTACAAGCCATCTACAAATTTCAGCAGTAATGATTTTATGATTTCTTTTCGGTCATTGATAAAAGTACTCCACAGCATGAAGCCAAGAGCTGAACTAAGCAAGACCTTACAGAAAATGAGACCTCTGATATATTTACTTTGTGGGCAATTTCCAAACCAATAATACTAAAGAGATATTTTCTCCTGTGTGGAGTACTTTTTTTTTTAAAAAAAAATTATTTGTATTTAAAGTAATTTATTTTTCTTTTCATTATAATGTAAAATACTATGGCTAATCTGAATTAAATTATTGAAACAATGAAATTACTAAATAATGAATGTAAGTATTTATTTTTTGAATTATTATCAGGTAATTGTAGTTCTTCAGACAATGCAATTAAATATAATTAAGCTTTCAATAGTTTGTACTTATTTTAAAGTAGAAAGCAAGTGAACATGCATGGGAAAGAGAAAAATAAGGCAGAATTTTAAAGTAGGAATTTGGGTTGTTTAAGAATTAATTATCTCAGTTTTGGGTTTGCTTTGTTTTTAAATGGAAAACATATAGGATTTAAATTGATAAAGTTATTTCGAACTGTACTTCACAGTTCATTTGTTTTACATATACTGTCACCCCAAAAAAGACACTTAGAACTGGGAAATCTCAAGTCCCTCTTTTTTCAACAGCAAAATAGAAAATACAAAAATTATCTATTTTATTAACAAGCCAGAAGGCAGATACAAACTTGTTTCTACTTTAGTGAACCAGATTTCCTGTAGAAAAAGAGATACTTCCCTCCCTTTGGAATTGTGAGTTCAGAGGTAGGCAGCTACCTGTGGGGGAAAAAAAATCAAACCAACAAACAGCAACATTAAAAGTATTTCCTAAAAATCATAATATTTAATTTGAATAATAACTTATGTCACAACCACATCACTTATTTAATTCTAATAATTAAAATAAATAGATTGTAATTTTTATATCTTAGAAGGTAAATACACATAGAACCTGGTAAAACTCTATTAGCACTTCTCAAAATTTTGCTTTATGCATTACTTTACATTGAGGTGAAATGCTTTCTTCCTAGGACCTATAACTTCTTTACTCCATGTGGATATCGACCTTCAGGTGGGAAGAAAAAAGTTCTTGTTTTTACCTCTACTTAAACCTTTTGGGAGCACCATATTTCAGTCTTACCACTAACTAAAACATAGGGGATACTATCCCTATCTAAAAATTAAGGAGGATTAGTATTCATCGGTTTAATCTGTGTAAAACTGATTCCTACCAATTACAGTAGGTAATACAGATGTAAGAAATAACAGAGATCTATTTATTTCCCATCATTATCCATCTGGTGGTAAAACTCTACTGTTTTATTTTTGCTAATTTACAAACAGTCTGGGTGTGATAAAAGTCTTAGGATTGTCATCACTTTTTTATGGCTTTATATGTACTTGATTTAATTTAAGATAGTTAAATAGTTCTCTGACAAAATGCACATATGGGGTTTTTTTCTGTGTCTCTTCCTACCCACTTGTGTCTAAGGCCACATTTCAGTCACCTGAATCTGGCACACAAAATGCACACTAATGAAAGTCTTAATTTATTAAAATCTTGATGTTTAATTTAGTTGTCTGTCCTCCATAATTCACAAGGCAAGCTATCAGATTTTTCACCAGCACCTTTACATAACCACAAATAGTCCTGCGTTACCTTATGATGATGCATAGATAATCCTTGACCTTTCTTCTTACATAAACAATAACTCTTGTAAAAGCAGAATAATATAGGTGAGGGTATATAGCTACTAATCATAGTTCATCCGAGGCTTGGGGTTTTTTTTTTTTTAAAACTCTATCTCCTTTGGAACATCAAAATTCTACAACAATTCACAGAGATAAAATGTCATTCAACACAACCCCATATAACCTTTAATAGATGGAATAATACTAGTTAAAATACTCTGTTGCTCTCTAAAGACAAATGTCAATTTTTCCAAAATGTTAAGTTCATCAAGATGTATCAGCACATATGTAATAAGTCTTTCCACAAGTGTCAGTTTAGGTACACACTTATACATCTGCAAAAGCTGGAAATGATGGCTCCTTGAATTTCTATTTTAGGGCACCTAAACATCACGTTTATAAATCCAGAAATACAAGTTCCTCCAGTATATTTATGTTAAAATTTTGCATTAGGTTGTTACATGAATAAGTTTTCAACTTTGAAAGCAATCTGTATATCAACTTAGTCAACAAATTAGAGTGTGGAAACACTTCAAAAAACCTTAAGGAATGTTCAATAAGACTTGTTCTAAAGAAGCCTTCCTAGTCACCTGAAGTTGCATTTGAGGTTTCCTCTGTATCAGTGCCTGAAATCTAAGACAAAATGCTTTAAATAAAGTGAGCCAAACTCATTTCTAAACTAATTCATTCAAGACAGCCTGTCAATATTCCTAAACTTAATCAGATGATGGTACTTTGTACAGAAATGGCTACACTTGAAAAGGTACAAGGTTCTTTTCATTTGTGGTCTCACAATTGCTCTTCAAATGCCAATTCAACATTAATGCCAATAGTATTTAGCTGGGAGTTGCTAGTATGTCAACAGCTCCCTTGGTCTAGTTTGAACATTTGAACTATTTGATAGGCAATTAAGGATTTCCTCTGTAGTCTGTAGCTTTAGTTAAACAGTAAAGTCTGTGTCAGCTGAATTTTTTTCTTTTTTTAATTTTTTTAATTCAGCCTCCTTTTAAGTTCTCTATCTGTATGGTCATTGCTCTCCCCTCTGCAAAGTGCCTCGGTGAGATCTGATTTAGTGCATATGGACATTAAACGCCACTGAAAAATTCCTGATAATGAAGTTGGAGAATGAAAGCAGACTACAGTTTTGTCTGAAACATTCCAGGCAGGTAGCATTCACCAATTGTGCCTGCAGAGTAGTTTGTTTTATACAGAGTAAGTCTGAGGCATTCAGAAAGTATTAGATTTACTTCAGATGGAAACGTATAAAGTGATGACACAAGAGATGTGGTGCATGCTAGACATACCATTCTTGTCATTAAGAAAAATTCTGGAGGAAAAAAAATCTACTTGGATATTTAGTTAAAACAGAAGTTTTATCATGTCTGAGGCTGAGGGTTGTTATTGATCCTTGATACTTTGAACTGTGTCCTTGGCACATACATGCATTTAAATGCTGATTGTGGTGATGGCAATGACACTACTGAAAGGTCAAAAAACCCACTAAACTTGAAATGAAGAAGAGAACAAAACATAACTTTTTTATGCCCCAAAAGGACTGTTAAAAGAAATGGAATTAGCGTCCAAAACAAATGCAATAAAAAATTTTTTAAAAAAGAAGGATGGTAGACTTCCTCAGAATCTAATGACATTCGCTACGTTGCTATATAACAATATTGTTATATATATATTTCAGTAAGTGAACTGCTACACCGGTAAATGAACTGCTACACAGCTTAAATGTGCAGAAGTCTATGGGGCCAGATGAGATCCACCCAAGAGTTCTGAGGGAGCTGGCGGGGGTGATCGCCAAGCCACTTTCCACCATTTACCAGCAATCCTGGCTAACAGGGGAGGTACCAGCTGACTGGAGGTTGGCAAATGTGACGCCGATCTACAAGAAAGGCCAGAAGGAGGACCCAGGAAACTACAGGCCTGTCAGTCTGACCTTGGTGCCAGGGAAACTCATGGAGTAGATCATCCTGAGTGTCATCATGTGGCATGTACAGGATAGTCAGTTGATGAGGCCCAGTCAACATGGATTTATGAAGGGAAGGTCCTGTTTAACCAACCTGATCTCCTTCTACAACAAAGTAATCTGTTTGGTAGATGAGGGAAGAGCTGTAGATGTTGTTTACCTGGAATTTAGTAAGGCCTTTGACACCGTTTCATACAACGTTCTTCTGCAGAAACTGGCTGCCTATGGCCTGGACAGGTGTACATTTCACTGGATCAAAAACTGGCTGAATGGCTGGGCCCAAAGAGTGGTGGTGAATGGAGCTAAATCCAGCTGGCAGACAGTCACCAGTGGTGTTCCTCAGGGCTCGGTATTAGGGCCTGTCCTCTTCAACATCTTTATCAATGATCTGGATGAGGGGATTGAGTGCATACTCAGTAAGTTCGCAGATGACACTAAATTGGGAGGACGTGTTGATCTGCCTGAGGGTCGGGAGGTTCTACAGAGGGATCTGGACAGGCTGGATCGATGGGCTGAGGCCATTGTATGAAATTGAACAAGACCAAGTGCCGGTTCCTGCACTTGGGCCACAACAACCCCCTGTAACGTTACAGGCTTGGGGAAGAGTGGCTGGAAAGCTGCACAGCGGAAAAGGACCTGGGGTTGCTGGTCAACAGCCAGTTGAACATGAGCCAGCAGTGTGCCCAGGTGGCCAAGAAGGCCAATGGCATCCTGGCTTGTATCAGAAATAGTGTGGCCAGCAGGAGGAGGGAAGTGATTTTCTCCCTGTACTTGGCACTGGTGAGGCCACACCTTGAGTATTGCGTCCAGTTTTGGGCCCATCACTTCAAGAAGGACGTTGAGGTGCTGGAGCAGGTTCAGAGAAGGGCAATGAAACTAGTGAAGGGTTTAAAGAACTTGTCTTATAAGGAGTGGCTGAGGGAACTGGGGTTGTTTAGTGTGGAGAAGAGGCGGCTCAGAGACCTTTCTGCTCTCTACAACTACCTGAAAGGAGGTTGTAGTGAGGTGGGATTCAGTCTCTTCTCCCATGTTACGAATGACAGGATGAGAGGGAATGGCCTTAAGTTGCGTCAGGGGAAATTCAGGTTAGATATTAGAAAAAATTTCTTTGCACAGAGGGTCATTAAGCATTGGAACAGGTTGCCTAGGGAGGTGATGGAGTCTCCATCCCTGAAGATGTTTAAAAGTCGTGTGGATGTGACACTGAGGGACATGGTTTAAGGACCCTGGCAGTGCAGGGTGAAAGGTTGGACTCAATGATCTTAAAGGTCTCTTCCAACCAGATGATTTTGTGATTCTGTTGCATTAAAATAGCAATTTCTTATAGAAGAATAAGTGTTGGTGGAACAAAGAATTTGCTTGAGTTTTGGTAGCAGTTAAGGCATTTTTGAGCTTTTTCATGACTTAAACTGCATTCCCCCCACATTCCTTTCTTGAGTACAAACTGTGTGAAACTAAGAGAACTATGAACTTAAAAGAACAAAGATTCAACATAAAATGTCACTGAATTAAGATTAAAAAATATTAGCAGATACTAGTGGGTATTAGTGGATCCTATATAATAGGACTATAAAAGTCTGTAATTGGACTGGGCTACACTTGAAAAAAAAAAGAGGTAAAACGACTAGGAAGAAATTGCAAGAAAATCCTGCCAAAATTCTGTCATCTATGACCAGAACTTCTGATGGTTCTTCAGCCATAAAAACGAAAGCAGTTTTCTCCATAAAAATGTGACTGAGAAGATAGAGTAGGATATTTTGCCTCATTCTTGTGGCCACAACTGCTATCATCCTGTTTATAAGCTACGGCGATGGACTGCACTGACTCTGTGCTTGGTTTTCTATGTGATTCTCAATGTCTCATCAGAGACATTCACTAACTCTTCACTAACTCTTCACTAACTCTTGCTCTTGCTGTCCTTTGATATAGCACCCATGGGTCAATAACTAGCATACAATTTCTACTTGCAAATTCTAGACTTTTCCTTTCCCTGATGAGCATTTGAGATTCCATTTTTTTCACCTTTTTCTTCCAATCACCCCAGATAACCAGGTCCCCACTGCCCAGTAAATTCTCTGTATGCATCAGAAAGCTTATTTCATTACAGATGATGTCAGAGTAAAAGGTAGCAATTCTCCATGACTCTAAACTACCATGAGAATTTTTTAAACTGAGCTTGCTATATACCTGCATTATGTTACTGTCAAATGTATCTGTAATGTGTAAAATAATACCAAAGAGTTAAAATGAATGTCTCTCCCTTGCTAAGGCTGTGGAGCCGGTGTGAAATTTAAGACTTTAGCAGTTTGGAATACTAGTTATACGTCCCTGAAAAGCAGGGTTTACAATGAAAACTTTGACAAACCTCATAATACCTGCACAAACACAGCACTAGCTTGAGACAAATCAATATTTTTCTAGTAACAAAAAGTGCTATTGCACTTGTAAATTTAAATTCTTTATCTGTATACAGAAGTAGTATAGTAAATTATAATACAATTATTACATGTTGTGGGAAAAGGATGGATAATGGGGAAATGAGGGAAACCCTATTTCCCAGATTTTAGCTCACACCTTGACACGAAAAGTAGCCATGAAGCGGCTAAGAAGCAGTTTGATGATCCCAAGAGTGGAATGCGTTTGCCATGGATAAGGCCCACCCTGACTGGGCAGAATGTACTGTATCTCTGAAATGGAAAATGGGGCAACACGGAGGTGGTGCAGCCCTTCTCCGTTATCAGGATAACGATGGGCTGCTACGAGAAACCGCATAGCTGCTATCAAGCAAGATGGATCGCTACTGCCGTGCCAGCAAAAATGGTGAAATTGTGTCCTCTAGGTGAACTTTGCTCATTATTATGTCATTATAATGCCAAAACACACCTCCATCCCAAAGGCTACCCGTCTCCAAGGTGCGACCACTCCCCACTGGGCATGCGCCCTGTATTTTATCACCTACACCTTTAAATGTGAAGCGAGAGATTTTTAATCCAGTCAGAATAAAAAGAATGTATGACTAAAGTCACTCAAGCTCCACCTAAAAGTATAGAAACAATATAAAATAATTAAAAGGGGGATTTGGGAAACAGAAGACCACCATCGAAACTTTGGGATCGGTCGATGGGCTGAACCTATCTTCTCCCCCCGCATAGGGACGCCTATTGGGTAAGAGCTCTGTGTTTTGTGCACTTGAATACTAACATCAAGATAGCTATTAATAATCATTAGTGTTTAGGTTTGCTTGTGTGTTTAGCTTTGTATGCGTGTGTGTGTTTAGTGTTTGCTCTAAATCCATTCCGCAGTCAATACCGTATCACCGGTATCATTCGAACCTGCATTTAGTCACGAATCTACACAATAAATTATTATTGTTGATTTTAATACTGAAGGGATTTGTCTTTGTGTAACTGCTAGTGAGGGTCCCTGAATAGGTTAGGCGAATATCCTCCAATCCTGTGAGCTACCAAGAGGGACTTTGGTTTCAGTGATGCTGCCAGCGTGCCTGGCAGGCTGGCCAAGTTGTACAGAACCCGAGGAGGTTCCCCTTCTCCCTAACAGGAGTGTGGTGGGCAGGTTGGGTGACAGGAGTCTGTCCTCCTTGGGAAACTAGTGGAACTGGACAAATTGTAAAGGGTTTGGGAAACCCCCCTTCTGGGCCGGGAATTTTCTTTGTCTATTCTCCTGGCCCCGCCGTTTTCGTGACACATGTTCCATATGTTAGAGATTATGATCATAACATTGACATTCTATGGCTACAGGGATAAATTTATATGAAGGCAGTGAGGGCAATAAAGCCTCAAAATCATTGTCATTGATGATTTTTTATAATTAATGAGAGCAGAAAGGGTTAACCTTTCCTGAAAATTAATAATAACCCTGGCTAAATAACAAAGAAAGTACTTTAATTTCTCTTAGAACAATTCCGTGTATGAAAAAAAAACATTCATTTCCCAGATTATTAAAGAAAATAAGTAGATTGTGTACAAGCCTTCTGCTGAGGACTTTAGTAATCTAATGGATTGCCAAGGCTTTGAGTTGGCATCTCCGTAAAGAATAATTTTCCTTCCTCTTAAAAGTCAAACATGAAAGCATGTGGTGTACTTGGCATGCCATTTTTCCTCCTTCTTAATGCTACAGTCCATGAAGTTGTAAAATTAATCTTTTGATTCAGTTTGTAAATCTCTTTTTTACCCTGTAGCAAATCTATGCCTTCTCCAGCACCGTTTGCTGAGGCAATTTCCTAAAAGAGAAACAGATTTGTACAAGAGCTAAGGATATACGTTTGGAAAATTGTTTCTGTGTTTTCCCATTTGAGGTTTACCTCTTTCATGTTAAAGCAGTTGCTATATTTGTAACCTGAAATTCCCATTGCTGATTTTAATTTTTTTTCTTATTGAGTATATGGCACATTTATACAGATTCTTAAGCCTGAAGGCAGCTTCTTGAAACACATTTATACTGAAGCAGTTAAGTCTGCAAAAGACAGACAAATAGATTTAGTTATCCTCTCCAATTAAAAGATTATAACGATGTTAGTGCAAATTCTCATGTGGATAAGAACAGAATGAGGTCACATTTCTGTCTGTACTAAAGGCTTGGTTTCATGGCTTCTGTGATATGGTTAGCTATCTTCTACCCCACATGTTGTCATAGATGGAAAGCAAAAGTCTGGAAGTTTGTGGTAAGTTCACCAGATCCCTTGATCGCAGCTGCTCCCTTTTCCCCTTCCACCATTTCTTTTTTTTTTTCCTTTAAAGGGAAAATATCAGAAGACACTGGAAGACTGAAGGCTTATTATCTCTCACACCAGCGCATATCTGGAATACTAAAATAATACACAAGCCCAAGGTAAGAGTTTACATGGAGAGAATGCCAATCCACAGGTGAGAAAGTTTTGAAGATCTGAGAACAAAGGCAGCTCCTCCGTTTTGAAGAACAAATATTTCACTCCAGCACTAACAGACCAACACCATCCAGGGGCTTTCTGGGTTAGGTGATCTTCACCAAATCCTGGTGCAAAAGGTTTTCTGCCCCCTGTCACCACAGAGGCTTCACCATGGACGAATTACCATTGGCATGTCCCTGCAAATCACAGAGCCTTTCAGAGAGCATTTGTGCTGCTAGCCACTCCCAGGTTCTCCAAGGCTGGTTGTGCTCAAAAGATCTCAGAGACAAAGCTGTCTCATTCTGTCTCCAAATGGCCCCTCCCAACCCAAAGTGAAGCAGCTGTATCAAGGCAAACAAGCAGCTTTCCTTCTTCCTGCCCAGCCTCCAATCTTTTAACAACATGTATTGGACATAGAAATTAAACTGGAAACAGGCATATTAAATACTCGTACCATCTGTTGCAAAGAGTTTGAAATAGATTTGCATATCTTGTGCTGCCACAGTGGTGGTAACAAATGCCTTAGCCTTTAGTAGTAAAGAAGAAAAAAAACAAAACCCAATATATCGTGGACAGAGTGGGACTTTTTTTTTTACTTTTTTCCCTGTTTTTTTCACTTTTTTACAGACTCGTAATCAAATACTTGCATTTCATAGGACTCTGCTAAACAAACAAAAAAAAGACGAAACAAAAAAAGAAGCAATTTACCTATGCATTAGCACACTGTGTTTCAGATATTTGAGATATCAAACTTAGAAGTATTTTGTTTCATTTAGTGACTTGGAGTTAATGATTTGCCATTGCCACAGATAAATGAAAAACAAAGAAAAAAATGGAGTTCAAAGTATGCCATGAGTAAAAAACCAACATAATTAATATGACATGGCTGGTTTTCGCAGTAACTGCGTTAAGTCATGGCCCTGTTCAAAATGTTATATTTACAGATAGGAAGCAAAGCTTGCATGGCTGCTTATTCCAGAGAGGGAAAAACAGAACGAAGAAGAAAATGAACTGGTATCCTGAGTTCTGCACGAGGGAATTCATACAGATAAGTTAGTTTTTCCATTGAGTGCCAGAGCACACTGACTAAGTGATCCTCTGAATAAGTCAGCAAGGTATTTTTTCTGTCACCACCTAAATGGCTTCTGGATAGTTCACTGTATCTCCAGCTACAATTTTGCTTTGGCATACACTGAATCATATTAATACCTGAATGAAATATGTTGCTGAAATCAATACTGCATTTTCTGTAGCTCACAGAGACATTAGAAAATGTTCAGTATAATATCAGCATGTGATTGTTCCACTGTTCCAAGTTTTCACATCTTATTTAGCAAATAAAAACATAATAATTGTTCAAGAGTATAAAATGCCTGACAACATTCTAAATTAAAATTTATCTTAATTGTTTGCAGTAATAAGCAGTGCTGCCCACCTCTTGACACACACTTTCCAATGTCTTAGCTACTTGCCAACATTATGTTAACATTTCTGTCATGGAAAAATATATAACAATATTGTAGTTCTCAAGACTGAATTATGCCTGTGTTAGGGGAATAATCGTCCCCTGCTTTCAGAGGTTCTGAAAACTATATTAAAAAAATGGTTTCTACTTTTACCTTTAAATAAGACACTCAACTAAGAGTGATATCCATACTTATTCATCAAGATAAAAACCTACTTTGCATTTTGACTTCTTTCATCCATAAATCTCCCAGTAATAAGGGGAAATGTGCCGAGTGAGAAGATT
Source organism: Bucorvus abyssinicus (assembly GCA_009769605.1). NCBI lineage: Eukaryota > Metazoa > Chordata > Aves > Bucerotiformes > Bucorvidae > Bucorvus > Bucorvus abyssinicus. Next base: position 79,665,927 of record CM020024.1, on the reverse strand, counting down.
TTGCCGAATAGAGTGCAAATCATTCTTATGGAAAAAAGTGCAAAGAAAAACATAAATGGCTTTTTTTTTTAAATGTTGTAACTTATAGTTAGTTTGTTAACTTATGCTTTAGGGTTTTTTAAGAGACATTCATAAATTATTCCCTTCTTTTCTAGTATCTGTTGCTAAATACTGAAAAATATATGAAAATTAGGAGAAAAAAAAGTGTCATGCTGTCTTGTGGAACAGTCTGGGAATGTCAGTGAATTGACAGATAAATTACAAGAACAGCATTCCCTGGAAACTTTATCTATCTATTGAAAAAAATACCCTTTCTACAGTAGCCATGATTTGTGTGTACAGGACACACAGAGGTGATGACTTTTTCAAGCTATAACCTGTATTTTTTATTAAAGTATCATATTTTAAGGTATCAATTTTTAATGTCATGAGAGGAAGAAATAGAGGGATTACTTCAATTATTTATTGTCTATCATTTTAATGCGAATGATTTAAGTATATTTAATCTTGTTTCCTGTAAAGAGCATGTACTAAACAGCCTCTTAGGAAAAATTCCAAATACAGTTTCTGTGGTTTTTGTTTATTTAGCATTTACTGATTTCCAAGATGTAAAGTTAGACAGGATAAACGTATTATAGCAGTTCTTGTTGTGCCTGTGGACACAGTAACAACCCTCTTTTCCTTGCACACAGCTGAGTGAAGGGTGCTGTAGAATTCATATTTTTTTCTTTAAAAATAAAAATCTCATCTATGGACTCCAGAATGTACTGTCTCCTCAGCTCTCTGTTCCGTTCCCTCTGTAGCTCCACTCTGAATTTAACTACATGCAAAGCAATGAGTAGTCGTATGTAGCAGCCTTGATTTTTTGTCATTTTAAGCTCCTGCATAGGATGTCTGTAGAAATTAAATACTACTTCCCTCCCTTCACCTACTTTCTGATCTCGGTATGTCCTTACCTACTTTCAGTATTAACTGTCATGATTTTTACTATTGGCATTGTGATGGCACCTGGTTTACCCACCAAAGAGTGGAAGATCATTGTGCTAGAGTGAGTACAGATACACAGGAAGACTGTGAAATCAAACTTCTGCTGAGGGCTACTGAGGATTAATTATTAATTTGATCAGTCAATACAGGACTAGGCAAATTCAATACTGGGTTTCTACAAAAATCTTCTGCATGCTTTATTTTGCCTCCTCTGACTAAATGTTTACCTATTTCTAATTTCCATCAATTCTTTCAGAAAATAAGTTGTGTGCTATACATTTACATCTCTCCTCAATGTAACTGCTTCACGACAAATTTATCAGTCTTTTAGCAAATCTGAGGAACTTGAATAGGAGCCAGTTTAAGGAATTTGAATTAAAGAGGTACAATATTCAGCAGACAAGCTCAAATATTAAATCCATGATTTGTTTCAATTCACACAGGACATTTTTCTGTTATCAGACACTGGCTATGGTGCAGTATTTGTGAAATCAATGTGTTTGTATATAAAGATTTTATTGATTTAGAATTTCCATTTCCTTATTATCCTCTTCTAAAAGGAACATGAGAAGCTGCTAATAAATGTTTGGGATTGCAATTTGGTTTGGGCTTGTTTTTTACACAGTTTTTGGAAGCAAACATTTCCCATGACAACAGTAATTATGATAGAGCGTTGCATGATTTTTAATTTCTATGGAAGCTATTTTGAGTTATTAGACTTTAGATTAAGTGTGATATATCTTTTATATAATTCTTGCATATCACTTTTTTGATTTATCATGTATTCAAAGGAAAATCAAGCAGAAAACAAGAACTGAAGTCAGAACTGGGAACTATATGAACCATATGTGGTTTAGAAAGAACTGTGGTAGTGTCTTGTTTTCAACCAAGGGATCTGGATAATGCAGTATGTCACAGGAATGTTACTCAAGTCAATTAACGGACTCAATCCAAGTGATAAAAAGCTACTGTGACAATCATCCCTAAGCATTCATAACTCATAAAATTATTTTTAGAAGCATGAGAAAATTTATACAGAAAAAAAATTTTTTTTTTCTTGTTTGTTTTCTGTTTTTTAGTCCAGTTTCTTCTTCTCTGGGGGAGGAGCTAGAGGAATCATGAATGAAGTAGTGAAGTTGAGCCTGAGAAAGTAAGAAGATGGGGGAAGATGTTTTTAGCTTTTGTCTTTTGTTTTTCACTATAAAAATCTATTTCTATTGGCAATAAATTAAACTCTATTTTTCCCAGGTTGAGTCTGTTTTGCCCATCATGGTAGTTTATAAGTGCTTTCCCTGTCTTTATCTCAACCCATGAGCTTTCTCATCTTATTTTCTCTCTCTGTCCTGTTGAGGAGGGGAAGTGAGCAGCTGGGTAGGTATCTGCCAGCTGGCAAGGTCAGCCAACCACAGAAATGTAACAATAGATTTTTTCATTCCAAATTTTCATTTGATGCTGTTTAAAAATCACTAAAATAGAAAAAAATGGGTCTACCAGCACAGATTGCTAGCGAGGAAATAAGAATGAAAAGGGAAGATCGTAGGAATGGTTGAGTTTCTCAGTCTACCAACAGCCTAGAGAGGAGACAGAGAAACTTAAAGTCTAGATTGCTTGTTGATGATTTTCATTTCTTTTAAAAATCATTACCTCCTTTTAAAATTTTTTTTTCCCCAGAAGAGCTATTTCTATAATGCTGCCTGCATGTAATAAAACATTAGAGTAGACGTATTTGTTTGGCTTAACAGCATTATTACACTTTGACATGAATGAACTCAGAGTATTGACAGAGTGCCCCAAATGGAAGACAGAAAAAATCCCTCTATACTTTTTTGACAGGACAAAATTCTTAGTGAACCAGTGGGCAGGGGAAGATCTCTGGTCTGAGTTTGGGAAAATCAATCTCTTAAACTAGGTTATGAGCACCACCTTGCAGTGTTACAGGGGAAAGTGGAAGAAAGAGGGAGCAGCGTTGCTTGAGAGATCGCATTCTGAAGGCACGAACGCTCGGGTTTTGCTCTTACTGCTCCATTATGTCATGGAAAGGGAAGCCTGGCTTGGTGGGAAAGAAGACAAGATTTTTGGTAAGGTTATGTGGTCCTGCTGTGAAGCTTAGAGTTGCCCAGCTTATATGAGTGCACAAGATGGAAACTTGACAAAGACACCTGGTAATTATACCAGTATGGTTGTTTCCTGGGTAGATGTCATGGTAAGATTCTCACATAAATAAGCCCCAAGTAAGACCTGCTACCATTGGTAGAAATTCAGAGAGGGCAGGCTGGGCTGCCTTTCTATTAATGAAAGTTTCTTGAGTCTCATTACATGGCAGAATTTTATAATTTTGATATGAAGAAATTCTGGAAATATCAAGAAGTGATTTGAAGAAATTATGAAAGACATGAAGCAGAGATCCTGAGGAAAAATTGTTAAACTTCCTTTCGTGTTACCTGGGCATTTATACATACTGCAAATAAGTTGACTTTGTGTTATTAGTATTGCAATTATTGCATAAATTTGTGGTGGGCTGCATGCATGGAAGTACAATTAAATTTTTTAGTAAAATGAAAGGAATTTTAGACAATTTACTTCTTCCTGCCTGTACCAAATAATAAATGCACATATGTAGTTTAAATCTTCTCATTGATTCACTCTGTTCTGCGTGCTGCAGTCTAAATTCCTACAGGTAGCAGCAGCACAGAAATTCTGGGTTTGGTAAAGTCCCCTGTAGTGTATGCTACCATCTGGGCCACTAGGATACAAGTAGTTTTGCAGAATACTTAACAGTGGGAGATTACTAACTTAAATGGTAATTGCAGAATATAAGGCAAAGGTGCTGGTTACCCTAAATTGCAGGCATAGAGATCTTAGTTTTTCACCAAAAAATGGTCTATTGAAAGAGGATCTGTGAATAGGACAGGCAGCTGAGCGGGGCTGAAGAAAATGGAAAAGGATCATGTCTTCACAATATGTTATGCTGTCATAAAAATTATATTAGTAATGTGCCTGACATATTGATGTTTTACAGTTGAATGCCATTTTTAACTAGAGCTAGCTAAGCAGATGCCCCGTGAAATCTATCTTTTCCTTTTGAAGCTTTCTATGTGGTTTTTTTTTTTAAAAAAAAACCCTATAATTCATACTGGCAGTTCTAAAATGCTTTACTTCTTTACTTCTATACCTCCAGCGGTAAAGTTTTTTAAATTGGTTTCTTTTGTATATTGAGAAACAGTCAAAGTACCCAAGCAGAAAGAAATGGAGAATAAAATTTGACCATAGTCAAATAAATACCACCATTGCCATCTAAAGAAACTGTTGTTTCAATGTTATTTCTGAAGTAATTCACACCGTTGTTTTAGAGGCGTTTAGAATTTTTTATTGTGCAAAAATTAGTTTGGGTTACTGTTTACAGGAAGACTTCTTTGGTTTTTATTCTAATATAGCTATTCAAGATAATATCTCTTTTTCAAAGCTTATTTCAAACTATGCAAATATTACCTTAACAAGAGCTAAATTGTAATTCCAGCTAATCCTTGTTCTAAGTTTCCCATCAGAAATATCACAAAGGCAGCGGTGGGGGCATAAACATGGAAGATAAGATAGCATCTTCATTTGCCATATCTGATCAATACACATGAGAATAAACTACATGAGAAATTTACTTCTCTTCTTTAGAGAAAAGATTCAGTACAATGAATACAGCTTCATAAAAATAAAACATCTCCTCATAGTCATATATAAAACCTTGCTTACACATAAACCCGTGTGAGTCCAGTTAATACAGTTTAGGTACTTCTGATAGGTTTTTTAACTTTGATATTTTTTTCTAGTTAGCTAAAATCCATCTTTAACAACCTAAAAGTGAGGTGAAATGTGACTTCTCTGTATGTAAAATAATCTGTTTTAGCATGTTATAATATTAAAATGACAAAGCCTACATGATATTAGAGAAAAAAAAGCGACCAGTTTGCGGTTATCTTTGTACTAGTACAAACTTTATCTTGACCTAATTCGAATAAAAGTATGTACACTCAAGTTCAGCTATTATCTTTACACAAATTTAAACAAATCCTGTCGTTTAAATCACAGTAGCAGCTGTTTTGACACTGTCTCCTAAAAACTGACTATGTAAAACTACTAAGAATCTGCAGTCCTTGCTCCAGAGAAATGCCAAGATAATAATAATAAAAATACATTTCTTTGTCAGTAGTGCAGATCTGGCAGCTGCACACAACCTGGACTGAGCAAAAGGATCTGTGAATCATTCAGCTGCAAATAATCAGCAAAAAGTATGGAGTTTCAGGGGCTCTTCTGTCAGACCAGCCCAACCTAGCCCAGCTCAGCCTGGGAGTGTTTCCCAGCCTCCTTCCAGGGCTTCCACATGCTTGGCTTAAGGACTGTATCCAGATGGGACTGCCTGTGCTAGTGATGCTATGCTGTACAACTGTGAGATGCTACTCTGAGCAGTGCAGGGCTGGGACCCCACCACAGGAGGCTGGAGCTGGCCCTGCCTCTACCCTCCCATCGCTCTGCCCTGAGGAGAGCTCTGGTCTCTGTGATGACATCTCAAAACCCCAGGAACATGACTTTTGCAAATGCCTTCATGTACAAAAAATTTTCCCTGTGTGATTTCTTTTGCGTGATTTTTTTAGGTTTTATGGGAGTTTGTATATTAAATTGCTATGAATCAAAAGGTTAAATAGGTGGCCTTTCATCCACATTCCCAATACTGACTTTTGCTTTGTGAGAGTCCTGGTTTGAGGTAGAACAGAATTAATTCTGTTCAGTGGTTTTACTCTCCGGCTCAGTCTCTTCTAAGTAACTGCACTTTCTGAAGTTAACAACATATTTTTGCAGACAGTGTCTGCTTCTAGAAGTGATAACGCTTGATGTTTAGAGTTACTGCCAGGGACTGGGATGCAGAAAGGCTCTTGCTTATACTTTCTGCTGTGAAGGCCACTGCTAAATCCTGTGTACCACGTTGGGGGTGCTGCAAGTGAGAGGCTGCACCTGCGGGGAGGAGCGGACAGGCCAGGTGACCCTACACTGATCAACAAGGTGTTCCATCCCATAGACGTCATATTTGGTATAAAGCTGAGGCATCACAAGGGTCAAGCTCTGTTCTTCAATGGCTGGCGTCCAAGAAGGACTCTGTCCATTCTGCCTTTGATCCCAATTCGTGCATTCCTGAATCCAGTTCCATTATGCAGCTCCTGAATCCGG